>SNQJ01S0008219.1:219208-262031 GCA_010110895.2 Picea sitchensis
AGGAAGATCCTTCTAGAAGCGGAAGCTTCTATTAGGTCTTCTTACATCCGCCTTATTCTATTTTATTGAAAGGTCTTGTTAATATTGACCTTTATTACATCCAAATACATTGATCTACCTATGTGCGGGTTAGGACCTTAACACACAGCATGGACCTCCTTGTTGAAGCATAACTCCACAGAGTATAGCTTCAAGGCGTTCATCGATCTGTTTTACCACCCTGTGGTAAGCATGCTAGGGGGCCAGCCTGAGCCTCGAATAAACAATGAAGTTCAGAGGATCCTGCACATCTCGGACAATACAAAGACTGAGGATTGGTACCTGTATCAAAATCATACCGAGATTAGAGTATACGGGTATGAGTTGGTGCCTTATAAGCTGCCCAAGTATTTTTCGTCCAGAATCTTCGCTTTAGAATATATAAGGCAAATTATGAATTCAGATGATATCCATTTTGTATCATTGACGAAAAAGTAGCAGCTGAGAATCAAGGGGCAGATTGGCTCCTTCATTTGCAACAGTAGTGGCACCGGGGAAGAAGCAGACCAGATGCTGAGAGAAATGAAGTTTTTCCTGAGCTTCCCATAGAATTATGATCCATGCGGGATCATCTCAGAAATGCGGGTGAAGAACAAAAACACCCTGTACGTTCATGAGTCTAAGCCCGAAATCGAGAAATTTGCCAATCAGACAGTGTGGGAGCCCAACACATTGGTCGAAGTGGAACAGCAGGTTCCCCCGACCACTGTTCCACCAACGACCAAGCCACAGGTCCCAAAAGAGAAGAGGCCGAGGCAGGATTTATCCCCACCTGTCACGGAGGTATCGTCTGAAGAGTTCTAGTTGCACACTAAGAGGCCCAATATCATTTTAGTTCCTAGCCCAACTGGGGAAAAAGAAGCCCCGCCTACCACAGTAGTCAAGTCTGTTATTCCACCCTTCGAGTCGAGTCTCCATAAGGACATTACCCCAGTGGTATCGAAGAAATCCACAGACTCCCCATTGGACACTCAGCTGGGGAAGACTGGGCCCAAGTTGAGCATTTTCGATAAGTACGAGCTGATCAAGAAAAAGAACCAGATCCTTACCAACAGTACTTGCGCTCAGTTTTGGAAACAGACTTCGTCTGCGCAGCATAGGCTATTGTCTGCATTTGACACGGAGAAAGGCAGAATGCACATGGCCTTCCTCCAGGCACAGGTGCCTGATCCCAAGGTGATCACCGACTACAAGAGGGCCACCTTCGAATTTCAGATGAAGGATGTGCACCCAGCTGATCAGATGGATCTGCACAAGCAGACGGGAGAAATGGTGTTCTACACATTGGCTCATGCTTCTGCTTCAGCGTCTAAATTGCAAGTGTCCCTAAACAATGTTCAAACACAACTCGAAATGGAGAAGATTTCATCCTTCGCCAAGGACAATAGGATAAAAACTTTGGAGGAGCTGGTCCTCAAGATCGGCTATGACCCCTCGAACGTCAAAGCAGCGGAGGAAATGATAAAGAAGAAGAATGCTGATATAGCATCCTTGAGGAAACAGCTGAAGCTCTCGCCCACATAAGACTCACAGGCGAAGGAGATAGCAGAGAAAGAAGGCGAGAAAGATGAGATGCTAAAGCTGCTCATGGAGCAGAACACGCAGCTTAGAGAAATGGAAGCTGAGATGGAGAAACTGTTAAAGGAGAAAGAGCAGCTGAAGCCAATGGAAGTCATTCCATTGACTGCCATCCCAATTTTAGGAACAAGCACAGCATCAGTGATAGCAGTCCCGTCCACGACTCCATCGACATCTCAGGAGAAGACAGTCGAGCTGGCTGAGTCCATGGAAAGGATGAACCTGCAAGAGACAGAGATCAGGAGGCTAAAAAAGGAGATTAAGAACCTGCAGGAACTCAAATCTTCCTTCCAGTCCAGCCTATCTAAGGAAAAGCAGGTCACAGAACAACTCAAGCAGGAGTTACAGCAGCTCCAGAAACAAATAGTGGCAAGAAAGACATTAGCCGAGGTTAAAGATAGTGTATGGAAAGACATCACTAAGTCCATGAATGAGATATGGCCCATGATATAGATCATGTTTGAGTAGAACGAGTTAGTCCAAAGGAGCAAGTAAGTCGTTGAGAATATCAGAGTAGAATTGGGAGACAGGCCAACACAGGCAAACGAGATCATCAAGTTCCTCAATTCTAAGACCAGGGAGGAGATGGAAAAGCTGAAGATTGAAGACAAAATAGAGACCATCCTTGAGGTCAAAAGAGTTTTGACCAAGAGAGGACTAATGCTTCAGCTGGAAGAAAAAGTTCAGGCCATGGATCAGAGGGTACAAAGGTTCTTCATCAAGATTGAGGCTCTCCAGAAGAAAGGCCTACCTGGCCTGAAGGTTATTAATGATAAACTGATGACACTCCCAGATTACAAGAAGAGACTAGCTGAGGTGTCTAAGGACAGCTTAAAGTTTGCAGGGATTCAAGGGAGCATCACCGGCAAGGCATTCTTGGATTCCCTTCAGTGGGACATCAACATCCAACATGAAATTTGATACATTTTCCTTACCAAGCCCACATTCGCCAAATACACAGAGATGGACGAAGTGTATCGAAAACTGCTCAAGGTCAACGTGCCCAGTCATCTCAGATGGGAGGAACTCTGCGATCTAATCGATTAGCAGATGTGTTTTCTAGGTCCAGTCAGTTGTCCAGTCAGAATGAGTTCATGCAAAGGCTTCATCAACGGTCTACCCAGAAATTAGCGTGTAGTTATACCAAGTCATCAAGCAGTTCCTAGATTTAGGAAATTTGTTAAATTAGTTAGACTAAAAATAGATTTAGCATGTCCTGGTCATTTATGACAGGAACGTTTGTAATTTGAGTTATAAATACTTCACCTTTCGAAATATATGGGATTTTTAATCTTCACACCCTGATGCTATCAGACTGTAATCTTTTTGAAGAGATCTTCCATTAATAAAAGGAGGCACTTTTACAGGATTCTTGCGTGTATTCACTGGTGATGTTTATTCTCTAAGTTGAATGTTATTCTTGCTTTGTGATCATATTGTTTTCTGAAACTAATCTTTAAGAGTAACGAATGTTGCAGGATTTATCTTGGATACCCTGTTTCTGACTCGAAAGATTTTAGTGTTTATCTTCTGGTGTTTTCAATTAAGAAATTCTTAACTGCTTCTTAGTTGAAATTATCTTTCTCATCTTTTCTTCTGTCCATCATTTAAGATACTAAAAGATCCAGTGAGTATATTATCTCGCCCTGTGGAAGTCTTCCTTCACGTTTCTAGTTTGTATCTCATTTTTTATTAAACACAGACCCCATAGCCCAATGGATGTGTAGACTGTCTCAACCAATTCGAAAAAAATACTTTGACTACAAAACCCAATCTATTTCTTTACCTAGCCTAATATCTGAAATTTGAAACATAGCTAAATCTAATAGAGAGATCCCTCTCTGAAGTTGGAAGGGCTAGATCCCAGCTTCAAAAGTGGTTGGATAAAGTTACATTTCGTAGATTTCTTTTGATGTCAACCTCTAGTAAATTTACCAAGTTCTAACACTGCCCATACGCTCGGATTGGACTGTTGATTGTACCCACCTAGAGATTGACTGCGAATTGGTGACCTTAGTAGCCATAATATTTAGGGTCTGACACAAGGTGACAGTGAAGGGAAGTGTCAATGTACCTGGAACAGACGTTGGTCAAACTCACTCAGGCTCCTTGGAGGGTAAATCCACAATTACTGCATGGAAGCTTGCACCAAGGTGTAAGTCCGTTAAGTAGGTTGCCAATGTAACTGATCCACCCTCTCTATCCCCACCCCTTCCTATTTTGATCTCGTGACGTTGGATTTCATCACCAACTAGTGGTTTCATTGTAGGAAGGTTTGTTTGATTATTTGTTTCTCGGATTCATAGCGTGTGTTGTTTGTATTTCTTAGTGGACCTTAGGTCAAGTCAGTGTTAATGGTGTCAAATATTAAGAGTACCAATGGAGGGACCCCTTGTCCTGGGGAACCTTACACCTTTCCTTATTTTGGAAACTTTGGTCCTCCATACATTGCCACATTGAGTCTTCCGGGACTCACCATTGGATTACTAGTTTGGTTGTTCCCCACTCCGATGATCTCGAATCCTCCCAATGTTTTGGCTACACATAATACTTTAGATGTCAGTACACCACCCACACATCAACCTCATGTCAATTTTTCACCTTCTTCACCCATTAAGTCTCCTTCCCTTTCTCCTTCTTCACCTAGTGAATGCTCTAAAGAAAGTAGCCAGGTTGATCAGAAGAAGAAGAAATAGAAAGAGAAGAAGAAGAAGAGCCCGAAAAGGACCAAGGCTCCAACAACATCAGATGTTGAATCCAAGTAGCCAGTTATTGTTAATAGTACTAGGAGTGTTGATGAGGTCAACAAGATTAAAATGAAGAATCTGAAACCCAAATTCCCTTGCAGTCTTTGTAAGGGTGACCACTTTCTTAGGAATTGCCCTGGTATTCCCAAGGTCTTAGAAATGTGGTCCTCCACGTCATCGGCCTCTGCTAGTCATGTCGGTGATACCCCATCAACTAGTGATGTTAAGGTTGGTAAGAAGAAGACAACAATCAAATTCCCTTGTATGTTATGTAAAGGTGATCATTATTCTCACCTTTTTCCTCGCATGGACGAGGCTTCCTCTCTTTCGGAAAAACTTCAACTTCCAAAAGGTTATCGTAAGATTTCTCCCAACCCATCGTTAGTTGATGGATTGGTAAATCTGGTTCCATCTCCAGTCAATCCAGTTGATCAGGTTGTCAATCTAGTTTCATCCTCAGTTGAACCACTCACCGAAGTAACTAATCCATTTTTGTCATCAGTGAACCCCACTCTTCATCTACAGAGTGAAACCCAAGTGACTGATCCAATTTCTTCTTCAGTCAGTCCCATCCTTCATCTGAAGAGTGTTAAAGTGGTCAATCTGGTTCTGTCCTCGGTCGACCCCACTCTCCCATTAGAGAGTTACACCAAAGCGGTCGATCCATTTCCACTCGTTGACCCCATTCTCCCCTTGGAGAATGAAACCCAAGTGGTCGATCCAGTTCTATCATCAGTCGATCCCACTCCTTTGATGAGTGCCAAAGTGGTTGATCTAGTCCCTTCCTCTGTTAGTCCCACCCTTCCTCTGAAGAGTGCCTACATGGTTGATCCGATCCCATCATTGGTCAATCCCACTCTTTCTCTGAAGAGTGTCTGTGTGGTCGATCTGATCCCATCATCGGTCGATCCTACTCTCCCTCTAGAGAGTAAACCTGATACTGCCCACATTTTTCTCGTTGATACAAAATCTACCATGCTGGGGGGCATTCCTCATTCTCTCACAAAACCCCCTCTAAGTAATGAGTCCATCCTTTTTTATTAGGGTGTGCTAACAGGACCTCATCTTCCCTCTCACATTCCTTTCCAGATTACAGTACAGGTTTGTGGTCGGGACATTCCTCAAATGTTGATAGATGAAGGTGCATCCATTAGTATTTTGTCCTCTGTTGCTTGGCACACTTTGGTTTGTCCTCGGCTTGCATCGGTTACACAAAATTTGTTATCTTTTAATAGAAGAACTAGTCAACCTTTAGGGACCCTTCCTTAGTTTCCGGTAACTTTGGGAGGGAAAACTGTCTTTATTGATGTCATGGTAGTCCGAGACCCCTTGGATTTCGCTTTACTCCTTGGGCAGGATTATTTCTATGCCATGAAAGCTATTGTGTCCACTCTTTTTCGTGTGATATCTTTCCCACATAATGGAAGAATGGTGACTATTGATCAACTTTCGTTCATCAGTCCTGACTGGATTACCTCCCTAAATGGTTCTTATATGAAAACAATATCTCCCCTACCACATGTCAATTATGTGGCATTGTCTCCCATGAATTCAACTTCTGATGATTTGGATCCAGTAGTTGACATGGTGATCTCTTCGGTAGGGCTATTGGAGCCTCATCTCCTTACCCCTATCGTGACCCTTGACATGTGTTCCTTCCAAAGTGATTTTATTCCATCCAGTGAAGATCTCTTGGAAGCCATGATCGATTTTTTCCCCTTAACACGGTGTCCTTCCAGAGCATTATTCTCTTGGAAGCCATGATCAAGGAGAGTCCATGAGCACAGTTTCTCTTCTCTGTCTCAAGCTCATTAAAAAATGAAACAGAGGTCATGAGCACATTTTCTCTTCTCTGTTTCAAGCTCGTTAAAAAATGAAACAGAGGCCTTGAGCATAGTCTTCCTCTCTGTAGCAAGCTCATTAAAAAATGAAACAACAATCTGGGGATTGAACCTGGAGCCCTAAGCATAGTTCTTTTTCTATGTCAAGCTCGTTAAAAAATGAAACAATCACCTCTCTTGAATCTTCATTTCATCCATCCTTATCCTTTTTCTCCATCTAGTAGAGAAATTGGTGACAACCTCAAAGTCAGTGAATGAATTGAAGCTTGGAGGGCATGTCTCCAGCCTTTGATGATCATTCTGGAGTTAAGCCACTAGATTTCAAGGTGGGGGCATACCAATCTTAGTCTTTGTTCTTTCTCGTGCTTGAAAAAACATGAGAATGTAACCGAGTAGACTTTTATCACTTTTTTAGACTTGCATGGATATACGAAAAAGGAACCCCTTGGAGTCATCTTTGAGCTCTTTTCAGACTCTCTAAACATGAAAAGATTTTCGAGTGATCTTGCTTCCTTTACCACTTGTTAAAAGGTTTGAAAGGGCGTCTTTCGAGTGATAATTTATCTCTTTTTCGGCCTCGCAAAACTAACATTATGAAAAAGGACAACATTGGAGTCGTCTTTAAGTTGTTTTCAGACTCTCTAAATATGAAAAACCACTGAGTTTACCTTATCTGGACTCGCTAAACAAACATACATTGAAGGGCCCATATGGGATCGAACCCTTACTTCTTCCAGTTTGTTAAACAAAATAAGAGGAACTTACCGAAGGTGAGTTATATTGAGCATGTGTTACCCTCCTCGAGCTCGTTCAATTAAAAAGAGGTACTCGTCTATCTGGATGGGGGGGAAATTGAAAGAAGCAAGCCAAGAAGTTTTTTGAGAACACTAACAATAACTCTTACAGTCGCCCTTGAAAATGGCACTTTGTCTTTGCATGCATTTTAATCCATCGAACCTCTGCACTGAGCCAATTCTCTGAGTTTCTTTTACTCCTTTGGGTCACCTGACGAGAGTCATAGCATCCACTGCATCATCAAGTTTTGGTCCATGTCAAGTTTCTGTTGTTGTGCCTCAGTGTTCAAGGGAAGTATCTTCCTCGAGATTCAACCATCACAAGCATATTTTTTCAATACCCATGTTAGTCCATGTTCATTTGATCTACCAATTACATCTCTGTATCAGTTTTGTATCGTTGATGGGGGATACATTATCCAGGAACTAGACTTAGAAACTAGTTAGTACCTTGGGACCTGCATGCCTCAATGGTAGGCCTCCTCATGTCTGACAGTGGGTTTACATCATTGACCCCTGATCAGGTGATTCCAAATATGTTGGAATTCAGCTCATCCATTCACATTCGTTGGAATGTACTAGATTACCTTGGGAATCATTGACATCAATGGTGATCTCCCTCACGCTTGTTAACGGTTTACATCATTGACCAGTAATCAAGTAGTTTCTGCCATGTTCAACATCGAGACATCTATTCACATGGTTACTTTCATACTAAATCGAGATCGGTAAGAAGACCCTGGGTTGAGTTTTCACTCTTATATGTACTTTTCCCAGGTTGTGAAGGATTTCTTTTGAACTATGACACATATATTGTTACATAAATCCACTTTGTATTGGTTGTGGCTATGATCAGTTCAGGTCATAGGAGTATATATTCACATTGTATCTGCGGTGGCTATACCATTTTGTCAATATAATTATGGATCCGTAGTGTATTTTATGGCATCCATACCTAAAAAGTCTTTATCACTCAAGCATAGGTATGTATGCCTTGGGTTTTGAAACATGTCATAATATTTGTTTGATGGTTGTGTGCATCTTTTTCGGGTTTCTCTGCGTCCATACCCTTGCTCGAAAAAATATACAAAGTACTTCAGTCATCATCATCTTCTAACTTCATACTTTGGGGGGCAATCTGTTACACCTCAAAATTACTCACTTCAATAGTGTCACAAGTGTCATCATTACTAGTGTTGTAAGTGTCACATATTGTCTGCAAGTGTCGCATCTTGACCACAAGTGTTGCAAGTGTCACAAACATCATACTGCCATATTGCGTATGTCGTGCCTCTAACGACATCATAAAGACACTTAAGACACCTCAAAGGTTAGTTTGGAAGAAGAGAAATCACTTGACAGGAAGTACAAGCCTTTTGCCATTGGAAAAAACACTCAAAAACTGAATTTTGGAGAGGAGCACTCCCCTACCCACTATCAGGGAGTGTTGGCACTCCCTGATCCTTTTTGGGGGAGTGTTTGGGTGCCCTGTGCACTCTTTTGGGGGAGTGCTACCCTTTTTTTAGCAAATTTTTGGTTTGTTGAGACAAATCAGGGAAGAATCCCTAACTCCTAAAGGTAGTTGGATTCGAATAGATGGTCAAGGCATGATCTTAGGGAAGATCCTCAACTGAAGGAGAGGAATCCTCAACTTACTCCAAAGATATCTCAAGTGGTTGGACCTCTCCAAGGTTATATAAGGAGGCCTTATCATGGTGAAAGGTACATGGAGTAGAGACTAGAGATTGATACCAAACTTATGATCCTGTAAGTGGTATTGACATAAAGACAATGGAGATTGAGAATTATACCTAACTTATGATATCATAAGAAGGTATTAACATGGAAAAGATTGGAGATGTGAAACTTATGATCTGATGAGTGAGATGTCATCAGAGAAATCAGTGTAGATTACTTGATCAAAGGGGTTGGACAAGGAGAACTAGAAGAAGCTATTGCACCCTCATTCAAAGGATTGTAAATACTTTTACTTGTTCTCATTAATAATCAATGCTTGGCATGTTTCTTTCAAACTTGTGCTTGTTCCACATGATTTTTTCTACAATATATGGATCTATGTTAGAGCTAATCTCAGTAGAGTAGGAATTCTTTTGTACCTTTGTTTGTTTTACAAGACCTATCAGAGAGCACAATATCAAAGCTTAGCTAGGACTTTGCAAGGACAAACATCACTAATAAGGTACATATCTTTCTCCTTCTCTTTCATTTATTAGTTTGATTACATCTAAAAGGAAGTTAGTGACCATGTTAAGCACTTTTCTGTCTTTCCCTTAAGAGTCTAGAGACCAAGAGGGAATCCACTTGTCTGCAGGGGGATTCACCTACAACACTAAGGAGCAAGCTCAGAAGAGACAAGCGCTTTTCAGAAGTGCAGATGAGGTCCAAGAGGTGAACTTGTTTCAAGTTCGTAAGCTCAGGAGGGAAATCGAAAGTCGATACCCATACACCAGGGCTCACAGGAAGTAAATTAAAGGTCGAGAACTTCGAAACATCTGAAAATCTTCCAAGTCAGGGAATAAAGCAAAAGCTCGGGAGGAGGAGCAACAGTGACTATTGTATCAAGCACTGTGAAATATCTGGACCATTGGAATCCACGTCCAGACAATTAGAAGAGCGTGCAAGAGGAGATCATATCTGGGCCGTCATATCTGAGTGCAAGGACCAAAATTCGTTGGATCCCAAGGAAAGTGCATGAGGCCTAAAACCTTGAAAGTGCCCAGGAGAGCGGACTTTGCGAAGTCCTCAAGTTACGAAATCATCAAAACTGCCCATCGTCGAGGTTGACAGGTGGAAGTAGATATGAGAGTTTGAGGACTTGGACATCGGAAGAATTGAGAGGAGGCAATCTAAACTTTGTGAGGGGCGAAGTGCGAAATGACTCTGATACGTTGGATTTAGAGGACACGTGGAAGAGATCCATGTACTTGGGAGGAATAACATGCAGAGGAGGCAGGAGGCGAACACCCGAGGTCTGAGATCATGAAGCACATTTTGGTTAGACCTGTGGTCACCGCCAGTGGTCATGTGGAGGGGTTTGTCAAAAAAGGGGATACCTCTCAAACTAAGAGATTTCACAAGCGTGAAGGGGAAGGTCGCAAGTACTATTAGACCCGCACCAGGAACTCTGAAGGGGATGCGTTTAATTTTAGAACGATACCACCAAGGTCTCAGAGAGTTGTCTGGTTCTATAATCGGAGATCCTTGACCAGGAGTTCGGGCTGGTTCCTGAATTTCCAATTTAGGAACCATAGAAAGAGAGGATTTGTTCCTGTAAGGAGAACAATTTTTTTTTTTTACCTCTCACCCCATCATGGTTATGTTACAAATTGGTATCAGATCATGGTTACAACACTTGGCCTTCTTTGGCTCATGGACGAGTCACTTAAAAACTCTATTTGGAGTACTTTTAAAAGAGTGACACTCTACCTTACCTATTTCTTAAAAAGTCTGGTAAAAAATGTCAGTAAAGGAAAGAATGAAACTTTCTATTGTGTGTGTGCAGTTAAGAAATTGAACCGTGTATTGTTTATGAACTAATAGATTGTTATCTAACAATAAGTGTTTTTGTCAACACTCGAGCAGTCAGTAAATCACGGGAAAACTTCAATATTAAAGGATGGTGATGTTTCATGAAGTGGGGAATGGCTCCCATAATAGAGACAAAGAATCTAATGAAAGAAGGGCAGTGGAAACCCCTCACGATCTGGTTGAAACTATAAGGAGCCTTAGGGATGAATTACAGAGTTACAAGGCTGACAATGAGAGATTGATAAAGGAGCAAGACAAACAAGCAGAAATTAACACAGTCTTTTTGCAAATCTTGTCCGACATACAGAGGCAACTACAACATGAACCCACAACTAGTCATGTGGACTGAAGACATAAGAAGAGAAGTCAAATTCCACTTGAGATCTAAAAACATGAATCCATAAGTGACCACACTAGGAGAAGCACCTCAAAGAAGGCCCAACCTAGAGGTAGGGGACACTCATAGGTAGAGTCCTCTAGAAAGGAAGCTGGCAAATATGACGGATATTCTAGTAGTAGAGTAAGCTCACATTCTCAAAGGAAAGGAAAGAAGTGGAAGCATTCCAAAAATCATGATCCTGAAGAATTCAAGAAAGCCAAACCACCCTCTTTCGATGGAGTTATTAGGAAAGGAGAAGAGGCTAAAGTTTGGCATCTTGGTTTAAAGAAATACTTCAGAGTCCATGACTACTTTGAAAACTTGAAGGCTCGAATAGCCATATTTTACCTAAATGGAAAGGCTTCCATTTGGTGGGAAGACCTTAGGAATGTGAAAGGAGTCCATGAGAAGGACTTTTCATTGAAACAGTTTGAGAAATACTTCAAGAAGCAGTATCTGTCAAAGAAATACATGGATGGGAAGACTAAGGAATTCTATGAACTCGAGCTGAGGAAGCTCACCATAGATGAATTTGTCAATGAATTCCTTGAACTACTAAGGTATGTACCCTACATAAAAGATGAAAAATAAAAAATGAAGCAGTTCATTAGTGGGTTACCATCAGATGATGGACAAAGGATACATCTGACCTAGTGTATCTCCGTGGGGAGCGCTCATCTTGTTTGTGAAAAATAAATATGGCACCCTCAGACTATGCATCGATTTCAGAAAATTCAATAAGACAACCATAAATAACAAGTACCCCTTACCAAGAATCGATTACCTGTTCAACCAATTGGGAGGTGCTTCCATTTTCTCGAAGATCAACTTAAGGTCTAGATACCACCAAGTCTGGATTAAGGGTGAAGACATCCACAAAACAACCTTCAGGATGAGGTATGGTCACTATGAATTTGTGGTGGTTCCATTTGGGTTAACTAATGCCCCCACCACTTTTATGTGCTTGATGAATAATGTACTCAACAAATTCCTGGACAAATTTGTATTGGTTTTCATTGATGATATCCTAAACTACTCCAAGAATAGGGAGGAGCATGAACAACATCTTAGACTCATACTTCAAGTACTAAGAAAGCATCATCTCTATGCTAAGTTTATCAAGTGAGACTTCTTTCATAAGTAAGTCCATTAATAAGGCCATGTCATATCTAAGGAAGGGGTGGCAGTAGACCCCAACAATATCAGATCTATTATGGAATGGCCTACCTCAAAGGATGTATCTGATATTAGATCCTTCATGGGCTTAGCAAGATACTATAAAAGGTTCATAAAAGGGTTTTCCAAGATTGGTTGTCCAATCACTGCCCTTCAGAAAAAGGGGATTAAATTCATTTGGACATCAAAATGTGAAGAAATATTTCAGGAACTGAAATACCTCCTGACCCATGCACCCATGCTAAAGAATGAAGACCCATATAATGATTTCCTTGTGTGTATAGATTCCGGCAAGGAAGGACTCAGAGGAGTCCTTATGCAAGAGGGATGTGTAATTTTCTACGCATTCAGGAAATTAAGTGAGCATGAGATCAATTATTTGACCCATGACCTAGAGTTGATTTCCATAGTACTTGCTTTAAAAATGTGGAGGCACTACCTCCTAGGTAGGAGATTTGTGCTTATGATATACCATTGTGGATTGAGACACATGTTTGATCAACCGAAACTCAATGCCAGGAAATCTAGGTGGATGCCTCTCCTTAGTGATTTTGATTTTGAAATCAAACACATCAAAGGAAAGAAAAATAGGGTGGTCAATGCTCTTATAAGAAGTATAAAAACAATTCATTTGGCAGCGGTAAGAACCTGTGAAATGGATGTTAGGGAAAGAGTCAGGAATGCACAAGAAACAGATGCATTCTTCAAGACCGTGACCTCATACCTAAGGCAAGATCCTACAGGGCTAAGTTATGAAGGCTACTAGATGCTCGAAGAAGGCTTGCTAACCTACAGAAATAGATTGTATGTTCCAAACTGTGACAAATTGAAGAGGGTCATAATGGATGAACTACATAAGATACCATATACCAGCCACCCAGGATATCAGAAAATGATCACGACCACTAGGAAACAATTATATTGGCCTGGATTGAAGAAAGACATAGCTAACTATTTAGCTAAGTGCCTAGAATTCCAGCAAGTTAAGGCAGAACACCGACATCCAGAAGGATTGTTGCAACCCCTACTGATCCCAGAATGGAAATGGGAAACCATCTCCATGGACTTCATCACCGGATTACCAAAGTTGACCAAGAAAAATGATGCCATCATGGTTGTGGTGGACAAACTGAGTAAGTTTGCTCATTTCGTTCCTGTCAAATCAACTTGCAAGGCCATAGATATTGCCAACATCTTCATGAAGGAGATATTTATACTGCATGGCATGCCCAAGGAAATTATATCTGACCGAGATACCAAATTCACTTCAAGATTTTGGAAATCCCTAATGGTCGGTTTTTAGACAAAATTGTTGCTCAACACAGCTTATCACCCTCAAATTGATGGGAAAATAGAAATAGTTAACCAAATAGTAGAAGACATGCTAAGGATGCATGTAATGCATTACCCTAAGAAGTGGGAAGACTACCTACCATTGGTAGAGTTTTCCTACAACAATGGTTATCAGGAATCCTTGAAGATGAGCCCTTTTGAAGTTCTCTATGGTAGACAATGCATGATTCCAATCATCTAGAGTAATCCAGTGGACCGAATTACAATTGGGCCCGACATGCTGAAAGAAATGGAACAAAAAGTGGTTCAGATAAGACAAAATCTGAAGATTGCTTGGGATAGACATAAAATTTATGCCAACAGAAAGAGAAATCCCAGAGAGTTCAAGACCAGAGACTATGTCTATCTCAGAGTTAGACCTAGGAAGAGTTCCCTGAGAATGGGAGCCTGTGTCAAACTGGCACCTCGGTATTATGGACCCTTTGAAGTCTTAGATAGTGTGGGACCTGTAGCCTATAGGCTAGCACTTCCTCCCACTATAAAGGCACATAATGTTTTTCATGTTTCATTATTGAATAAATATGTACATGATGCTAATCATATAAATGACTGGTCTATGATCCAGGTGGAGCCGGAGGGAGAATTCCTGCCAAAACCCCAATGCATATTAGACAGGAAGGAAACCTCACTCAAGAACCAAACCATTTCACAGGTCAAGGTGGAGTGGAAACACTTTGGCCTAGATGAGGCTACGTGGGAAATGGAGGATGCCATGAGACAAACATATCTGATTTTGTTTACTCCTGTACATACATGCCATTTTGGCAAATAGAACATCGAGGATGATGTTCCTTTAAGGGGGAGGGAATCGTAACAACCTGTTTCCCCTAGTCTGTAAATATAACTATATTGGCTAAGGAACTATGGAAAACCTAAAAGTGTGAATGTTTGATTTGATGGACCTTTGTACAAAAGGTCGATGAATGAAAATTATGTTATTTTTAGTAGAAAATGGTTACATGTTGCGTGACTACTGAAAGAGGGGATGTGCTAAGAGAAAACCACGAATGCTATGAAAGGTGGTGGAGGGGACCCAGAATGGTTGTGTTAACCTCCACCAAACCAGTACCATGCTGGAATTAATTGCTTAGATCAGAACAACCCTTTGACCCAAGAATGAATTAAAGTCGGGATGGTAGGTGGGAAGGCCTCCTCAAGAATTAATGAAGGGATGGGGTAGACCGTCCATCCATAAGGCTTCCAGACTTGACCACGGACTGGGAATTCAAGCCACATGCAACCTTCCTGAGGAAGGAAAGAATGGAAGTGTGGTGGGTAGAGGAAGACCTATGGGGAAAAATGCAGAGACAAGAGAAGAAACTCTCAGGTCCAAGGAAGGACTGAAAGAGGAACAGTGAGTTCTGATCACAAAAAATAGAGATTAAGCTAGCAGAAGGAGAGTAACCTTCGTCCTTATATATTTATTTATTGGGAGAAGGAGAGTAACTTTCATCCCTAACTTTCGTTGAGTTGGAAGTAAGTGATTGAATCTCAAAGCATAGTGGCTTAAGCTCGGGGGTGGCTAGTGGTAAATCCATTGGGATTGACTGAGACTATGGTTGGGTGGAAACAAGCACCCCTTTCAGCAGTTGCATCACACCTTATGGTTCTAATAAGTGTTTTTATGCCTTGTGATTTGAATTGGAAATAATGGATTCATTCTTGTATTTATATACCTGTAAATGGTTTTTGTATTGAATGATCAAGTTAAGAGTATGCGTTCATTCCTTGATAACTTTTACATATGCTTGATTTTCATTATGCTCTAATTTAATTCCTTGTAAACACTTTCCCCAGGGAATTTACCTCACCATCCTAGAGTCGAGTGAGTACTCCCTTGACTATGGAGGTTGAACCCCACAATCACTGCAAAGATGGAGTCTATTAAGCTCAGGAGAGGTAGTGCATGTATGCACCAAGTCTCTGCAAGGTGGGAAGAGACCAAGACCATTTTAGGTTCTAGAGTTGAGTAATTGAACATAAGGGGTGTGCAGAAGAATTCTTCCAAGCATTAAGTTCAAGAGAAAGAGATCAAAACTCTTAAGCCTTTCAAAGCCAACAAAGCTCGGGAAGAATAGAGAGATTCAAGTATCAAAAGAGAATATCCTTTCATTTGGAAGATGAATGGATGATATCCATTCGAGAGGATCCAAGGTCTGTCGTGACCATTAGATTTGAAGAAGGGGCACAAACATTAATGCCTCGACTCCCTCAGTCTTCACAAGTTCGATGAATGTGGGTAATCATCATGAAGTGGATGGATCCTCCGAAACCCAAAGTAGCGATGTGACCTAGACCGTATATCCAAGGATCTATCGGGACCCTCCTTGATAGTCGGATTGGCGAAATCAGATTTCACACATCGAGAGAATCGCACGTTGGCACAATTAAACTTCCGAAAACTGAAGTTGCGATGTGATCTGGACCATGGGATCGAGGAAGGTCATGGAATTTCAATCTGACACGAGTAGATTAACGTAAGGATTACGTGGGAATTCAAAATTCCCTAAGGACCAAGATGAGAAGAGACAAGCGTTTTTCAGAAGTGCAGATGAGGTCCAAGAGGCGAACTTGTTTCAAGTTCGTAAGCTCAGGAGGGAAATCAGAAGTCAATACCCATACACCAGGGCTCGCAGGAAGTAAATTGAAGTTAGAGACCTTCAAAACATATTAAATATTCCAAGTCAGGGAAGAAAGGGAAAGCTCAGGAGGAGGAGCAACAGTGACCATTGGATCAAGCACTGTGAAAGATATGGACCGTTGGAATCCACATCCAGACAATTAGAAGAGTGTGCAGGAGGAGATCAGATCTGGGTCGTCAAATATGAGCATGAGGACCAATAGTCGTTGGATCCCAAGGAAAGTGCACGAGGCCTAAAACCTTCAAAGTGCCCAGGAGAGCGGACTTTGTGAAGTCTCGAAGTTCTGAAATAATTGGAACTGTCCATCGTCAGGGTTGATTGGTGGAAGCAGATTCGAGAGTTCAAGGACTCGGACATCGAAATAATTAAGATAAAACAATCTAAACTTTGCGAGGGGTGAAGTGAGAAATCAATCTAAGCTATTGGATTCATAGGACACGTGGCAGAGATCCACGTACTTTGGAGGAAGAACCTGCAGAGAAGGCAGGAGGCAAACACCTGAGTTTTGAGATCACGAAGAACCTTTTAGTTAGACCAGTGGTCACCACCAGTGGTCAAGTGGAGGGGTTTTTCAGAAAAGGGGCTAGCACTCAAACTCAGATATTTCACAAGCATGAAGGAGAAGTTTGTGTGTACTATTAGACCCGCACTAGGAACTCGGAAGGGGATGTGTTTAATTTCAAAACGAGACCACCAAGGTCTCAGAGAGTTGTCTGGTTCTATAATCAGAGATCCTTGATCGGGAGTTCGGTCTCGTTCCCAAATTTCCAATTTAGGAACCATAGAAAGAGAGGATTTGTTCCTGTAAGGAGAATGAATTTTTTTTTTACCTCTCGCCCAATCGTGGGTATGTTACAATTTCATTAGGAAGTATGGAAATCAAGGGACAAGTTCTGACATGACAAACATATTAAAAATAAAATCTTTGAGGGAGACCTAGTTCTTCTTTATGACAACAAATTTTTGAAACACCCTGGTAAGTTTAGAATGCATTGGCTAGGGATATCTAAAGTAAATACCATCACATATGGGGGATCTGTGTAGCTAAAGGACTTGGGAGGAACATAATTGAAAGGCATGATCAACAGTAGTCGATTGAAACTATACATGAATAGTCGACCTACTAACTCCTAAAATTACAGCGCAGTAAGAAAGTCATGTATATAGTGTACTACAGTAGATATTAGGAAATAAAACTCATAAAAAGGAAGACAAAAATAGAAAAAGAAGAAAAAGGAAGACAAATGTAGAAAAATAAGGGAAATACAAAATACTAGGAAATATCGTGTGCAACAGACAGTGGAATCAGCATGACAAAAAGAAAAAGTGTCTGCACGCAACATATGGCTAAGAGGAAGCAACATAACACACTAGGGAAAAAGTCACAACAGAAATGTATGATGCACCGAAAAGTTACAGTGCGTCGGAAAATGGGCCAACGGTCAGAAAAGCAAAAACCAGTCATCGGGGTAAAAAAGTGAGAAATGAACATTTATGAAACTTAATGAAGCGTACTCGACAATATTTAATTCATTTATGAACATCAAAGAAGCTTCTCTGAGAATATTCAGGGAATTTATGACACCCCGTATATAACTAAAACACGGTCTAAACGATACGTATTTTAAATTTACATACTCGCGAAGCTAAGGCGCATGAAGACAGGTGGTGAATAGGCGAGTTCAGAGATCATAGCAGCCAAAGTTCAACCAGAGAAGGAATGATTACCCACCATGGCACCTCCAAATTTCAGCACACCTGGCCAAAAAACACGGAAAACACACAGTAGCCACAGGTCATCGCAAGAAACCACAAAGGCAGAACATGCGTTTACACAAACAGAGGGAATCATCGATGTCAACGCAATTCCTTTGCCACAGACCGAACCAGTGAGCACCACACTAGTAAAGAAAGAGGGGTATGCCTCGACGATGGTCAGGATGGACATCGACTCACACAATAGTGCATGGGGCCATGAACCATTAGCAACAAGAAACCCACAACAACCTTCCAAGGCCGAAGCAGCCCACAAAACAAATGGCATTGATAGTGAAAGGACAGAATATGATGAGCCAAGGTCACAACCTATGGTGGGTTCCACGCAACAGGAGGAAGTGCAGCTCAAAGATATCACGGGGAAACCAGAGTCAATCTAGAAAGAAAGAGAACCAGAGGCTAGGACATCTGGCATGCCAGCATAGAGGAAGGGGAAACAACCCATCACATGGTCCCCATGCAAGAATCTTGACGCCTTGATCATTTTTTCGCGCATTCCATATGGGGTGCAGACCAATCCAAGTTTACTGGGATGAATAAAATGGTTACAATATGCATACCACAACGTTTTTGACACCAACAAATTCCCATAATTTGCACAAAAGGTGTATATGGAGAGCCTGGGCATAGAGCCATTAGGAGATCCAGTGCTGCAACCAAAGCAGTGGGTGGCACATTTGGTAAATACAGGTAGTCTTAATTTGTTTCATATTTCTCACTTCGGAAGGGGGAAATATGTGAACAACATTCTTCAAGAAGTTACTTGTGGTCCTCCATGGAGAATTTTTGTGGCTGGACAAACCAGTCTCCATCAATGTCAAATTAATTTCATTCATCACAGGATTGCCATCAAATGGAAATAAGCTCACATATTACATGGATGATAAAACCAATCAAAAGGCACTCATGAAAGAAATGAAGAAAAACTATGGGACAGAAAGGGTCTCGCACGACATTATCATAAAATGGATCAGTGATGCAGCCACCTGGATAGCATGAAAACTCCTTCGAAAATGTTGCAAGGAGGAGGTCCTCGCAGAAGTTGTCACAGTGACAGCAAAGTGAGCAAATGACACCATGCTCAGCTGGGCCCCATACTTATTGAATCTATTCCTATATGACTAAAAGGATGTGCAATACTTAGGAACCAAGTTCCACTACTCTTGGCTCATTATACTGATAGTGATAATTGGATGGAAAGAGCTTACTTACTCATATTTATGTGACAGAGTAGGACGATGTCACACAACATGGTACACATCATTGGGAAGAACTTATGATTCCAAGTGGAGAAGTGGTAATGCCAACACTTTTTCTTGGTATCTCATCAAAATGAAAGAGAATATAGCCAATACCTAGAGAATAGCTCCCAAGGTGGTCACATGGTACCAGGGGATATCCAACTTTAATGCTACACGACACAATATGTGGATCTAGGCATGTAGGGATACAAAAAAAGAATGGATACAACTTCAATTTTGCATCAATGAAGAGGAAGTTGAATGGGAAATAAAATACCGGTAGGATGACTGGAAGATCTCAATCATCACCAAGGACATGCCCAAAGGGAAATAAGTGGAAGCAAGGTCATCCAAGACATCTAAACGGGGAAGTGTCGTGACCAATAAACCAACACATCAGACAAAGCCTGGTCCAAATACAATGTAATAGAATAAGGTCAGTGCCTCAAAGAAGGATGGGCAAATAGGAAATAAGGACAATGCCCCCGCACAGAAGGAACAAGGAAGGGGGGACACAATGACACAGGGAACCCCGTTGACAACTACTCTGCAAGAGACAAATCCACCCAAACGACCGATCACACATATAGGTGGGCCGCACAAGAAGGCCAAGGCCCATGAACAAATCCTGGAATACACAATCACCAAGGATGATGTTTATCTAGTCACAGAGAGGGTACATGACCACATAGCAGAAGAGTATGAGGAGGTCAAGAACCAAAGAGGAAGGATAAGGAATGAGTTGGATGACATTAATAAGTTCTTGGAATGGATATAAGTATCCCAAATACAAGAGAGGGGAGCATAATTGATCCCCTAAGCAACAAAAGCAGGGGAAAAAACCACGCAGAACGAGGAAGAAATAATCCAACTTATAGTGCAAGCAAGTCCTAACTTCCAGATAACAACATATATGTCACATTTCAAGGAGGCCATAGCATAGACACCACTTAAATACATGGTGCAAGTAAAATTTGTATTTGGCTAAAATACCAACAAAGGCATTGTACAAGCTACAAGTCATTGTAACACAGAAAGTGTAATCATGAGCCAGAGTAGATATGACAGAATTGCAAGTCACCAAAGTTGGAAAGGATGCACTAGAAATTGTGGTAGAGTAGGTCCAGCTAGAGACACAAGAGGAGAAGCAGCGTGCTGATAAATTGGATCAGAAGCTGAAGGAAGTATTCAAAAAAATTCTAGACAGCATGCAGGTAGACATGAGCAGTGTTGAAGAAAATATTCAAATCATTGCGTAGACACTTGAAGATTATAAGAAGGATATCGAGGAACTCAAGGAAAAAATAATGCCAACCACTCCTCCCAAAGTTACAGTTGAAAGGGAACAAAAGGAAACCCAACAAATAGAAATGATGGAAAGAGATGCCAAAATGGTCATAGAACTTTTTGATAGGACCACACATCTATGGACGATGTTGGAGGAAGATGACAAGTTCCAACAACTATACCAACAAGAGGAGAAAATCATCACTGCAATGCAGGAGCTGAACAAATGACAAAAGGCCATGAACATTACAAAATGATTAAAAGGCACACATGATATGTCTTAGCGCAAAATTGATGAGACCAAGGTCCTTCTCAGGTTACCAACAAAAGGTACCAAGGTAGTCTAAAGCACTGACATTTTCATCTTCCTTGAAGGGAAAAATTCTCACCCGAATCACAACCAAGAAAAAGAAAATATGGAAGGGTAAGAAGAATTCTTAGACAAATCCATGCTGTCTTATGATCTATGTAGTCTTGCACAAGATAGATTAAACTCGGAACTTTGTAAACACTCCTAACTTAGATTAAAGAAAACAGAGTTGCGTTGTAGCCATAAAGAAACTATATCCAATTAATCGTATCTAACATAAAGATAATATGAAACAACATTATGACAATATAAATCTAAACAGACACGGTAATTTCAAAATTTGAATCTCTCCTTGTATTAACTTCATAAGGTTTTCTCCATTACATAATGCTCTACTCCGATATAGACACATCTTGGCCATGCCAAAGCTTAACAAAAAACTCTATTACTAAGAGACAAGGTTAACCCAAAACCCCTTCTCTTCTATCAATACAATTGGGCATGACTCTTTATAGACTTGGTCTAGTTCCAAAACCCGGACTCTAGAATCATAGATAACATCTACCCAAAATTGGACAATAATACAGAACTCAAACTCATTTCAACAACCTATAATGCATAATCATAATCAATAATAGCCTGAAGTCAAAAAGTAGTAGTAAACCTAAAATCCAACCCTTTACAATCGTATTCATCCCATATATATAAGCCAACTAGGATTTATGGGTTTGAGACTTCACATGCTTTCTTGTTCTTGTTTTGTTGTAACTTATTTCTCCATGTTGGTGTTGCATTGTGCTTCCTTCTAACTATTTTAGGTTTCTTTCCTTGTTATGTTTTCCAACTCCTATGTGACTTGCACAACTTTTGTTTGACCAAAATTGGATCTTCATTATCCCTTGCGCAGCTTCTAACAACAAAACGAAGGGCCCAACAATCTTCGACCACAATCCTTGACTCGTCCTCGAGTCAAGTCCTTGGTTCTTCTTTGGCCTCTAAACTGACCTATTTCTTTCCTTTGTCTTTTGTCTTTGCTTTGCTCCCATCTTCGTCTTGAGTTCTTTCTTTTTCCATCTCTTCAAATGAAGCACCCAACTCTGGGACCAATTCCAAGGCTCTCTTTTTTACCCCTTGGAAATTAACAACCTTGTCTTTCCACTTCCTGGTGAGGAGTGAAGCTTCATCCATGAATTGTTGAGTCACGTCTGTAATGCATCCGTTAGGCTTGGACGCAACTAGGGAGTTCCATTCTGAGTCAAATATATCATTTACCTGATGCATATGCATATATGTTTTATGAAAAAATGATCAAAACTCTCATAGCTCTTTCTTAGCTACTGATTGTGCTTCAAATAGAGCATTCAACTCATTTTCATCTTGTTTGATCTGATCAAACTTTTCCTGTTGCTCCAATGGATCCATGGCAATGAAAAATTCCTTGTTAAGCGACTAGATATTTGTGTGCAAATTCTTCAGGGTCTGGTTGTGTTGTGAAATCATCCCCATCCAGTCACTAACTTCCTGTAAAATCTTTGTGCATTCTGCAGTTTTCTTGTGCAGGGTTTCCCTTGTATTATTTCCTTCGAGCACAACTATTTCCATTTTCTCTTGAAGCTTCCGCAACTATGACTCTCCTGCAACTATGCTTCAAGGCTCTCAATACAAATGGCCAAATCTGACCATGCTTCCTGGAGTAGCTCAATTTTCTCTACTGGCTCTCCTGCTGCATTGGATTCAGGCAGTTGGGGTGTTGTCCTTCGAATTAATGGCCAAGCTTCTACAAGATTTTCCTAGACCTTTTCCATTTTCTGATCTGCTTGGATATGTGCATACTCCTCCTTCGTCTGGCATCCTTGCACGAGGAGTGCTTCCTCCTTAGCAAACTATGTGTCTCGTTCAATCTGTTGGAGCCCCTGCTCCAATTGATCAGTTGAATCTTTGCTCATCCCAATTAGCTATGTTGATGGCCATTGAGTGAGGTCAGTAGAATAAGTAGTGGCCTCCCTGGGTACTCAGACCTACAATGGGAGTCCATTGGTCATTGAGTGCTCTGTCGATGTCTCTACCTCTTCCTCCCTTGTAGATTGACCTTGCGGTTGCTGCGCAAGTATCATTCTTACACTGATGGAAGGAATGGGAGTATCTCTACTTTCTCCAAGCATAGATGCACCATCTCTACGCACTGTTGTGGGTTCTGGACTACTATATCCAATTGTTATTGCAATGAGGTTGCACTCTATCCTGATGTTGATTTAGGTTCTGTCTGAACCTCTGGTACTTCTTCCTATTTTTGGACCACGATGTCTGTGGTTCCGCCTATTTGGCTGGAACTCTCAACATTGACTATTGATATAGAGAGCTAAGGGATTGGGGCTTCATGTATGGGAACAATATGAGTCTCCGACGAAGATAGAGTGTCCTGGATCAACACAAATGGAACAATTGACTGGCTTTTTGGTATATGTTCGAGTAGTTCGGGGGGATCCAATTACATGGGCTCTGGTTCAATGGTTTGAGGTTGGTTGGTTGTTTCTTGTGGTGGGGATTAGGGTTGTTGGGGTGATGGGGGTTGTTCATTGATAATGGTGGTGGATGAAGTGGTATCCAACTCAAGTTCATTCTGGATGTCAATGATAGTTTGGGCCGCTCGAGTGGTTGATTGAGTAAGAGGTATGGTTAATGATATGGGATGAGGGTTTAGGATCTTCACTGGGGAGAGCCTAGTCCTGGGTTTCTTGACCAAAGGGTTTGCAATGAATGATGCGTTAAGGATTTCATTGACATCCTTACCTGTCATCATAGCTTGCTCTCGAATATGTGGGAACATGGGTAGTGTCTGCTTCTTGCGCTCCAGCGGCTGCATCTCTTCTTCCTCCTCCTCTGCATCGATATGAATTGGAGCATATTGTTTTTGATCCTCTGGGCCCAAGCTCAGTCCTACCCCTACTTCCTGGCCCTTCTTCTTCAATATATCCGTAGGTAGAAGGTAGTGCATCCCCAAATTGCGCGGGTTGTGTTTCACTCCTGGACATGACATTACTTCCTTGTCAAAGGCCTCCTCATCCAAGTAAAACGACAACATCCGTGAATGGAAATATTCATTTTTGACATGCCTGGGACAAACAAATGTATGGTGGTGATTCAACCCGAAGAAAATATTCCTCGTTTTCAGGTTGAGAATATCTTGTGGTACACGCAACCTCTGAGTTGCATCAAGTAGTCGGTTGTACCATTTTAAGAACATTGCATTATTGAATGTTGTGTTCTTCAAGTCCGACCTTAAGTTCCAAGGATCAAACATATTTTTCAGTCCACCTTTATCTGATGGTGATAATGGTCTTCTTGAGGGTGGCATCCACTTCAGCATGGTGAATGCAACAAGTATGTATCCATAGGTGAAGGTTCTTCCCTTCTCTTGCACTCCCTCACATGCTACCAGGAGTTCTTCCAGCAGGTAGCTACACCAATTGAACATCGCTCCATTGGCACAAAAATCTTCCACTGAGAGGGCATCCAACTTGCACTCTCCTTTGAGGTATGACCTCATTGCCTTGCTAGCTGATCAAAATCTGGACCAGGGGTCAAAAATTTGCTCAATTTTCAAAGTGCTCAGAATGCGACGAAAACGGTGCCATTGTGTCCATCTCGTATTCCTGATTCCGGTGGTATATTTACTTTCTCAAACGGAGTCAGTATGGAGAAGTTATCGCGATCTGTTCGAATCGCCAAACAGGAAAAAACAAGGGTGCTGACTGGGCAAGCCGTACAGCTGACGTGGCAGAGGCCATACAGCTGACGTGGCGACCGTACAGTTGACGTGGCACCTGCTAACGTGGCAGGTGATGTGGCAGATTCTGATTGGATGATGGTGGTCGAATCAAGTTATGACACATGGCATCATTTGAACGAATGGATGGGTGCCACGTGGCCCAATCAAGGGCTGCCACGTGGCACCCTGGGTTTGACTATTTGGTTCATTTATTAAAAATTTATGGAGGCCACGGGGTTTGACCCCCGGACCTCCCCACTATACAACGCCTTCACAAACCTCCGCTAACCGGTACACCGCCCATTGATTCTTGATATGTATACGGGCGTGTATGCATTTAAATTGCATTTTTGTATTGTGTGGCGGGAATTCGGGCCAGGGATTAGCCCCGAACCATGGTCCCATTCATTGCCATATGACCAATACATATGTTAAAAGGCGTGCGGAGTATTTCAATTAACCAACGGTTCCATTTACCATATGCCCGGTTGTAAATATTTGCGTGAGATTTGTTGTGAGTTATTTAACACACGGTTTTATGTGTTATAACATATGACCTTGCCAGTGTTAAACGTGCACGGGGGTTATGTGTTGGTGTATGGCGCGGGTTTTATTCCGGTCAACGCCACGATTTTATAACCTTATATATGACCATTACATATTTGGTGTGCGCGCGTATGTTGTTGGAGTGCAGCCCATGGTTTCGGGCGCCACATCATGTGACCACTAATTAAAAGCGCGCGTGGATTCTACTTTGGTTTTTAATTTGGTTTTACTTTGGGTTTAAACATTTATTCAACCACACCCGACGTGTGTCAAGACCAGGTTTAACAATGGAACAGGTAACCCTTTTTGTGCGTGGGACGTGGCCATATGGTCCCCCATGCGCCCAACACCTCCGTCCTTGGGGGCTTTGTTTCCGTTAACCGTTCGACATTTTGGCGCATTTTGTGGAGAGGCGCGCGTGTGCTGAGTTTAGGCACGAAAAAGGCTCAGAGGCAAGGTTCATTCACACACAGGTGTAGAATGGCGAACCAGTAACAGAGCTTGAAGGTGTAAAAATGGCAGGAGGCCTAACTTATTGAGTTTTTGGCCAAATGAGGTGCCGAAAAAGCCCAGCTAGGGGTTCTTGGACATTCTGAGTCCATTGGCACTGCTTTCACAGGAATTTGAAGACTTCTATTGCAGATTTTTAACCATTTAAGTTTGAGGAAGCTCCAGGAAGCTTGAAGCCCTCATTGTTTGAGGCATTGCTCAGATGAGCCCATGTCTATTTTCTGAGACTGAATGGTCATTTTTGACTAATTAATATGCTCTGAACATTTTGGTACAGGTTTCAGATCCATTGGAGGAGTTTTACATGTGTTTTTTCCTCATTGAAGCTCAGGGAAGCTTGGAGGTCACATGTAGAAGAGGTCATTTCTGGATGAGACAAGATCCATTTTCAGAGTTCTAATAGTCATTTTTGGGGTTTTTATGTATTTTGAACCCAATGGTACAGTCTGTAAATCCATTGGAGTTGAGCAGAAGCTTGTAAAATAACATTTGACAAACTAATCCCAAAGATCCAAGTCCATTGAAGGAGGCTCAAGGAGACGTAGCCCAGAGAGGGGTGAACTCCTTTATCATCTTGCTATTGTTGTGAGTTTGCTGTGTATTGGTTTATAGCACATAATTAATCTTGTAAAAGAACATTCCTCACACATGCACATTCAAAAGGAAGAAGCATAAACTAAACACATAAACTATCTTGCATATTTGAACACATGAAGCAAGGTCCTGTAAGGTTTAAGTTATTGAAGTAGGGGGTGCTTGCATAGCATAACAAGTCAGCCTTCTATTTTCAGATCACTATCAATTACATAGAAATTTTTTCTGACCGTCTCTGGTAAAATGGGGTCAATATTGGTTGTGCAACCCCCTCTCTGTGTATGAAATATTTCATACAGGCTGGTTTCTCCCTTCTTCTTCCCATGTTTACTGGGGCCTTGGAACCCTTTTGAAACGTCTTATCCTTAGATGGATAGGCCCATGAGTTGATGGATATATTCTGCATGAATGGGATATCATCTGTCGAGCCATAAGCTCATGTCATGTACCCAAATGATGAGGAACTAAGTACACCATGCAACCTCATTGGTAGTGCCAAAGACTAGAAAGTCTCAGATATTCATGATTGTGGAGTTAAAGAGGTTGATGAACTCTGACTTTGATATGAACTGCATCCCTCCCATATCTTATGGATCCACATCCCAGAACACGTCAATGTTCATTTGTGGGAATAACACCTGTCTGTCAGGTCGAGGTCGAGGAGCTTCACCTGCTTGACCTTCCCTTTGAAGTCAACCACGACCTCAACCTGGGGATCACACGGCTCATCTAGAGCTAATTTATTGGAGATCGAACTTCGACTTCATGTATCTCTCGACATCGATTCCCTAGATTGCAAGGAAACTTAGACCAACTATATTGGGCTTCGGGGTCGCGACAAAAATAATTTGAAGGCTCTATGACAATTTTAGAAATCTCAATTACGAAATGGAAAACAATAAGTCTTACGCTAATTTCATGTAGTCTTATACTCAGGCTAGTTGGTGGGATTTGTCATTACTCCTAGGTCACTCATGATTAACCCTATAGGCACAACCTGGAGCTAAGGTGTCTGACGAGACTGTTTAACAAGGAAAATCTATTGGATAGGGATGTGTCTGAATTTAGGCCTTACCATTTGAACGGTTGAGAATAATGGTGTGAATGCCAAAGAAATCTTCTCATATTGCAGATTTATGGTCTAACAGAGTTTGGATGGGTTACTATAGCGATCATAAAGGATATGATTGGACCAGGTGCATGTGGCACATGGACTAGGATTGTGTTCGAATTCTCTCTCCCTCCGACCACAATGGGGTCCCTGTCATATTTAATGACTGTCTTTAATGGAATCGTGTCTCTTATGATCCTGCATTGTTGAGTAAGCAGTTCTGCACCAAAATAATACTTAGACAGAAATAAAAAAATTAAATACATGTCACGACGCAACAATGGACACTTTGACTTTATTAACTGATTTTAAAGAAATTGAAGAAATTCAAATCTAAATACTATGCATGCTCCTTTAGACTAGATAAATAGTCCTTTAGCTCAGTCCTGAGAAATTTAGGGCTTCAGGTGAGCACCATTCACCCATCCTGGTCGAAGTATACCATCCAATTGCATGAGTCTGAATGCTCTAGAGTGTCGAATCTCTACAACTATAAATGGGCCCAACCAATGCATGCACAACTTGCCTGGATGTTTCTAGTATCGACTATCATAAAGTAGGACCTTATCTCCTTGCACAAATGTTTTGGCTTTAACATTACTGTCGTGCCAGGTCTTCTGTCTGGATTTCTCAACTGATTGATGAAATTCTACTAAGAACCTGGCCTCATCAAGTTCTTGTAACTCCATAACCCTCTGCGCAACTGATTCATCCTCTGACATATGGGTAACCTGTGTGATGTATAGACTAGGGGTAATGAACTATGTAGGTACCACAACCTCTTTCCTATAGACCATATGAAATGGAGTATACTTGTGGAGCTTCTTTGTGGTCGTCTTATAATCCCATAAAATTGTTGGGACTCTGTCATCCCAATCTTCCATGTTTGCGCAAAAAACCTTCGTCAAAACTCTCTCCAGAATCTTGTTAAACGCCTCTAATGTGCCATTGGCTTGTGGGTGGTAGAGGATACTTTTATGATGTTGGATTAAGAACTCTGTTGTAATCTTTTCTATTGTACTACTGATAAAATGACCACCCTGATCACTAGTCAGACTCCTAGGACATCCAAACCAAGTGATAATGTTTTCAAAAATAAACCTAGCAGCGGTATCAGTTGAATAGCCCTAAAAAGTGACTGCATTTTCCCATATTGTTAGGTAATTGGTTGCGGTGATAATGTACCTAGCCTTTGAGTGCTTAGTTGTGGGGTTGACCAATCCAATAAAATCAACCACCCAATTCTCAAATGCTTGTAGAGCTCGAACTAGCTGAAGAGGAAATTATTCACATCTTGATGGATTACCTACTCTCTGGTAAACATCGCAAGATATAGCATACTCCTTTTCATCCTTGAAGAGTGTGGCCCACCATAATCCATCTTGGAGGACTTTCTTTGCAGTGGCCTTTCCTCCAACATGGCCTCCCGCAACTCCATTGTGGCACTCCCAGAGGATATCATATATTTCATGGTCCAAAATGCATTGCTTGAGGATATTGTCTAGGCCCAACTTATACAATTGTCCCATGATTAATTGATAGTCCACCGTTTGAGTCACCATATAGAATTTTTTATTTTCTGAGTATGTTTCTCAGCATGCCCCTGTACTTAGGAATATTGTTATGTCTTCTAGGTATTCTGATACTACCTAAACTTGGAAGAGGTCTGCATCTGGGAGATGATCATCAATTGCTCTGCCACTCTACCCTAACTCCAATATGGAAACATGATCAAGACCCATGTTGCATCTTCTGGGTTTTCTGATCAGATGAAATGAAAATTCCGGAAACAGTAACAACCATCGATAAATTCTTCCTTCCAAGACAGGCTTGTTAACTAGATATTTTAATGCAGAATGATCAATAAAAAATTCAAAATGAGAACCTAACAGGTAATGTCTAAAATTTTGTAGATCATAAATCATAGGCAAACCCTCCCTTTTTGTAGTTGTATAGTTGTGTTCAACTTGCGATAGATTCCTTCCATCAAAATAGATGGGATGATCTATATTTCCATCTCTTAGTTGCACTAGGATGGCTCCGAAGGAAATACCTGATGCATCCACATGTACATGAAATTCCTTTTCCCAATTTGGAAATATCAAAATAGGTGTTGTGTTGAGCATTTCCTTCAGGATGTCAAATGCTCGATCACACTCTGGTGTCCACTGGAACAATTTAGAATTCTTGAGTAGATTTTCCAAGGGTGCAATAATAGTCACATACCTTTTGATTAACTTGCGATAGTATCCTGTGTGCCCCAATGTTGAGCGCATCTTCTTAGCACTCGTAGGAGGTGGAATATTCAAAATGACCGCAACTTTTGTTGGGTCTACTAGCACTCCTTCTCGACATACTATGTGGCCTAACAGGTTCCCATGTGGCACACATAAGATACACTTTCTGAGGTTTAAAGATATCTGCAACTCCCTACATCGATCAAACATCAATCGTAGTATTGCCATGTGTTATTTCAACAGATTGTATACCGTCCAGTCATCCATATAAACTTCAATAAATTTTTGAATGAATTCTCGGAAGAATGCTATCACAATCCAAGAAAACATTGTAGGCACCTTATTTAGATAGAAGGGCATCACATTGTATGAAAATGACACCCATTATGTTATGAATATGGTTTTCTTTTTGTCTTCTTCGATAATTCTCACTTGGTGATACCCTGAAAATCCATCCATAAATGAGTAAGAATCTTTCCCCACAACCTGTTATAGCACCTCGTCAGTAAAAGGTGTGGGAAAAGGGTCATGCACATAGGAAGAGTTAAGGATTTTGTAGTCTACACATACCCTAATGTCCTATGTACCTTTCTTTCTCTGGATCACTATGGGGCTAACCCACTCTGCTTCTTCAACTGGAAAAAATAGTTTGACCTCAATCATCTTATCTATTTCCCTCTTAACCTTCTCTTTCACCTTGGGGTTAAGACGATATGGTATGTGCCTTATAGGTTTTGATCCCGGTTTTAGTTCAATCTTCATTTCTCCCATAGCTCCTTTTATCCCTTTTAGCTCTGAAAATGTCTTTGGGAATAAGTCCTTATACTCCTACAATAGGCTATGTATTTTCTGGTTGGTTTGATCATCCCAGTAATATCGTACAAAAACTATCTTGGGTTGCTCAATAGTTCCTATGTTGAATTTATGAAACTTCAATGGGTTATTATAAGAGCTAGCAGTCTGACTGGGAAATGAGTTTTGGATTTCTCTACTCCCTTCTGTTTCCTCAATGGCTAAATTTCTTAGCTCTTATAACTCATCAGGGTCTCCCAAATCATTCTTGATTTTGTAGAATTATATGGGTGTCTTTTCTCTGTCCCAGTGAAGGTTGGACCGAAGTGCTTGACTATGCTTTGTACATACCACTTGGTCTGATTTCAATTTTGTAACACACCCACGATGGGGTAAGAAATAAATAAAATTTCCATTCTCCTTACAAGGACGAATCCTTTCTTTTAATCGTCTCTAATTGAGAGGTCAGGGCCTAGCCCCTTTTCCTTCGACGACCTTCGCATAGGACCATATGCGATGATCTTCACATAGGACCATATGTGTAGATCTTTTTTCCTATGTAGAGTAAAAGTTTTGAAGGCTTTGTTCTTGTAACCGATTAACCGAAGACAATAAAGAAGAAGAGTTGGTGGATGTATCCCCAGGGTGGGAGTGAACCATGTAAACACTGTGTTATGTGCTTTGTGCTTTGTCTTGATGTGTTCACATGTTATTTGCTAAGTGTTTTGATATGTTTAGATGGATCTACTTCTGCTTTGTGCTTATGATATGTGAGAATATTAGATCTGATCAAGGTAGTCATGCTTAGTGCTTGATATGCTCATTCTAATCCCTTTATATGCTAAGTGCTTAAATACTATAGATTAGTGTAAATGTTGTGAAGCTCTGTTCTATTATCGAAGTGGATATTTCTTGCATATTAAGGAACTGAAGGTGTTGAGTGCTTCATTAAGTAATACAATCATAGATATGTGTCCCAGCTAAGGTTGTAGACACCTGAGTATTGAAACCACCCCTACCTCTACCTCAGGTGAGACTTCATCTGCTTTGTAGGTGTTACCGAAAGGGTCAGTAGTTAGGGATTTGTTGGTGCGTTGTTGTAGCGTTGAACCCTGGGTCTGCCCCTGTGCCAACAAATGGTTTTGTTGCCAGGATGTGAAACTGTGATTGTTGGGAACTGAGGAAGAAGAAGCTTGGTGCAAAAAGTTGACCTGAAAGCCTTGTGCGAAGATATGTGCCCTAGTGAGCAGTGTTCTACTTGATCTATAAATCTCTGTGCTGAAGAAAAGAGGTTAGATCTAAAAGAAAGAAGCTCGATATGAAGAAAAGAGTTCGGATCTGAAGGAAAGAAGCAAGATCTGAAAGCTTTGTGCTCTAATAAAGGTAAAAGTGAGAATTTTTTATTAGAAGAGGTAATATCTACAAGCTCTGTGCTCTGATAAAGGTAAAGATAGTAAAAAAATTTAGATTTGAACACTTTGTGCTCTGTAGAAGTAATATAAGTGGAAATTCTTTTTTCTAGAGTATGGATCTAGGTATGTTTAATAGAGTCTGTCCTAGTTTGAAAACTAGGGCATTAATAGATGAAATAAGGTTTGATATGAGTAGATCTGATAACAATAGTGAAAGATATGTTCTACCTATGCATAGAAATAATTTTTGGACTAACGAATGGATGCAGGATCCCATAAAGAATTTATTGCAGGTTAGCTCCTATGATCCTAGTGTGCAGTACAGAAGAGGATGGGGATCATTTAAAATAAAGAGAGGATTAACCCTCTATTATAGTTGCAGAAAACTGGGACATCTTGCTAAAGAATGCCCTGGGAGAAGACCTAGTTGTCTTTTTCACAAAGCTATGGACCATGAAGTGTTGGATTTCCCCAGAACGATTTCTAAGATTGAAGGAATGAATCTGAAACAAGAAAACCCTAAGGAAGCTCCAGAGGCTATAGAAGAACCCTAGGAAGAATCAGAGAAAATATTGTTACAAATGAGAGAAACCTTGAATGACCACCAACATGTCAGATTATCATAGATATTCAAAGGAAAAGAATGCATCGAAGCAAGAATAGGAGACTTCGACATTGACTATGTTCTAGATGAAGAAACTGCAAGAAATTAGGAAACTATAGGGAGACATTGACTATGTTCTAGATGAATATCATGAAAGAGAGAAATTGGGAAACTATAGGGAGACTTGCTACGATTCCTTCATTAGGATCACACACTTGATAAAAGAACAGGAGAACATATCAAAGCTATTATACACTAGAAAACCAGATGTCGAAACTACAAGAACATTAGAAAACTCACAGGAGACTGAAGTACCTATCTTGGATAAAGAAGAGGTGTTACCCTTGAGTCCTAAGAAAGAATATCAACAGCACAAAGTAACTAAAACCACAAAAGATAAGAATCAAAATGGAAAATGAACTACCTAGACGAAGCTCACTGGAAATAAGTCTAGGAAGAAAAGTAAGAAGAGAGATGAGTTGCAGAAGGTTCCAGAAGGAACTTCACAAACAGAAAATTTGCAGAATTGGGGTTTCGTTGGGATATCAGAACAACAACACATGGCACTTCGCCATGATGAAGCAATATAGTTGTTGGGGATATTATAATCGTTCGATCGACACTCCGAATGGGAAGAAAGGAAATAAAGGTCTGTCATCTGACCATTAGACCGCGCCATAACGGATTGAACAAGAGTTAATGGAGGCTCATAACTATTGCAAGTAAACCATTGCCAAGTTGCCTACTTATCCCATCACGCCATGCATGGAGAAAACTTTTGCTAACTGAGAATTTGAAGCCCGCAGACTAAGCAAATTGTATACAATAATCATTTTGATATTGTTGTTTGTTCTAGTGTCATATCTAAGATCATCGTGACCCCGATAATTTTAATTCCAAGCACGTATGTCCAATGAGATCACCACAGTTGAAGAATCAATAAAGGAAGTTATGCTCGACTTAATGACTGAAAGAGTCATGTCGGAGAGAGGAGTGTCTATAGGTGTACAAGAATCTTCGACGAGAGGACTGTCGGCCTCTTCATCCACTGCTCGCGCTGGTCCATCCCGGCCAGTAGATGAAAAGTGAACTAAGCATAGGGATGATCTCACAAATGCTAAGTTAATCCTGATTATATTACCCAACTATTTACCACCCCTGAGCGACACAATCAATCGTGACAGTGTGCCCAGAGAATTTGAGTACACTTTGGTCATTGTGTACCTCCCAAAAGGGATACACGCAGTGTGCGCATACCAAGATAAGATTACAGCGTTGAAGTTTAGCGACTTCAACCTCAGTGATAGGAAGGTGTACAACATGCTCGACCCACACAAGTATATGACCAGAATGAATGGAAAGAACTCGAATATCGTCCTCCAGTCATGGACCATGAACCTCGTGCAATCCACACTGCTCAATGTCATGAAGATTCCTCACTTCGGTAGGCACCAAGAAGTGAACCCATGCATCAAGTTGGTGTTGTCCCGCTACCATGGCGGATATTTGTGTTTGAACCACCGTATCACAGTGGATCTGACATTGATCAATCAGATCACATGGCTAAGCATGCAAGGCCATGACCCACATGATTTTTATCCTGGAAAAGCCATGGATCGCACTCTTTCACAAAAGATTAAAGACACCTATGGAGATGTCAAGAAAGGAACATGAGGCTACAAGGTAACCTCTATCTGGAGCATCACAATGTGCCTATCCTGTCAATTGATCGCAGGAAAGTTAGTTCGCAAGAATTGACCCATCCAAGTGACTGAATTTGTAGTCGACCTCGCAGGAAAGTGCGTGGAGGGCCTACAAATGAATTGGGTGAAGTACCTCGTAAATCAGTTGGAACTGGACTGCAGGGAAGTGTAGGACCAAGGATATGAGTTCCACTTTAGCTAGCTTCTCATATTGATCGCTTTTATCGCATGGGAGATGCCGAAAGGTGTGAAATTCCTAGAAATCGAGCCCTTTGAACCTCTAGCCACGAAATTCAATACACTATGGTACTCCAGTGAAATGAACAAGCAATGGAAGTCAAATGTCGTCTTCCACACTTATTACAATCAGCTGAAGACAACCATCTAGTCTGAGCCTCGTATAACCTCGAACACTCTCCATAGGTTTAGGCCCTTGATGAAATTCAACGCGGACCTCCATTTCATCTATATCACAGCGTGCGCTGATGACCATAAACAACAGCTGCAATCATACTACAATATTATGGAGGAAGACTTAGAAGAGATTACTAAGGAATGGTTGGCAGACCTCCTCATCCCAGTAGACCCTGCAGAGATATCTGATATTGACAGTCCAAAAGAAGCGCACGATACACCTGGACCGAGCAACACCAAGAAAAATGAAGAAGCTCAAGATGTAAGTAGTACCTCGGTGAACACTGATTCTATCTCACCTGAGCAAGGAGGTGATGGCAGAGAGATAGATGGCACAGAAGTTGAACAGAAGGAAGGCGAGGTTACACTACCTAGAGATGAGGAGGACCCCTCAAAGAAAATGAAGGTTTCCCCTTTGAAACCTTCTTTAAGGAAGAAATCAAAAGAAACCAGGACCAAATTTGAGACCACCCTCACCTCAGACGACTTCGAATTCAACATCGCAACACTAAATGATGCTTCGCTGGAGATAGAAGAGAAGCAATAAGCTAAGTAGGAGGATCTTTTTAATCCGATCAAGGTTGAACTTCAAGGAGTGCAGCAGGAACTACAGTCCAGTCGCACAGTTTCCACTGTGCCTTTGCCATCGAAAACAACAGAATTGGGAGATGAGCCAACTCAACTCCACCGGATCATTGATACAGTTGAAGCTCTCCTTTGACACGAACAAGAGGAGATAGCGTAAGCCACCCAAGATTTAGCACAATTACAAGGAGTCCTTGAAGAGAAACGTAGTACTGCAGAACTAGAGAAGCTTTCTCTCCAAGTAAAGTCCGATGAAGAAAAAACCCATCTGCATAAAGAAAAGGAATAGTTGCTCGCAGAGCAACTCAAAGTTAAGGAAATGGTCAACAAAGAACTTCGCTCTATGACATTTTTTGAAGTAAAGGCCAAATAGAGAGTTCCATAGAAGGTGGCGCAATTCAAAGAAGTGATCTAACAATTCCAGTAGTGCATCGCAGATCTAGAATTATGCACTATACACAAGACCCCACAGGACGTAAGGGACCAGCAAGAAGCAACTGCCCGCAACACAGTTCACAAATTAAAATCTCTTGCATTAGAATGCAAGAAGTTGAGTAACCACAACACCTAGACATATGAAAACCTCATTGAGAACCCGGAGTTACAGACACTGGAGTCATAGCTCCAGGAAGTGAAGCAGCACACAGATACACTACAGGTGCAACTGAAGGCCTTGTCGGCTGTAGAAAGAATGAATAGGTCTCAAGAACAACACACAACCCAGTAACAGATCCATATGCTTCAAATAAAAGTGATGGAAGTCACTCAATGGATTCAACCTGTGCAATATAAGACATGCCAGTTGTTTACAGAGGTAGAGAGATGAGGAGCAGAGTTAGAACAGGTTGTCATCATAGCATAACAATGCCTAGAAGGTCCAGTGAACGACACATTAATTCAGGAGTTCACTTAACAAGAGGCCATAGAAAAGCAACAAGTTGAAGTAGCTCGAGCCAAGCTCGAGGCCTTCGAAGCAGAATTGCTCAGACCAGAGTGAATCAGAACGAGTCACAGGTGAGTGTTGGGGGCTTGTTAGCCCTTGACCAAGTTTTGGGAGTTTCTTGGTCATGTTGACCTATTTTGGGACTTCGACAGCCTGTCGAAGGAGGAGCGTAAGACAAAGCATAGATCACGGGATCTAGGCCCCCTTTGGGCCCCTTTTTGGGTTTTTGGGAATATGTAACGGGAATGGGATGTCGGCCCATGGGTTTACCCATGTTTAGGCCTATTTTGTATGTATAAATAGAAGGATAGGCAATGTAAGAAGGAGGCGAATAGTGCATCTATGTGATGTGAATGTATGCTAAGTGTGAGTAGAGTCTATTTGTGCTTTGTGCATGACTGTAAGAGACTTGCAGAGCTAAGTGCAGGTCCTTGTAGCAGATTGTGGAGGGCTTAGTGTTGTAACACAAGGAAGAAGGATCTAGCAAGTTGCGCGGATCTTTAGTCCTGTGTGGAGTAAGGATTTTGAAGGCTTTGTGCTTGTAACCAATTGACTAAAGACAATAAAGAAGAAGAGTTGGTGGACGTAGCCCCAGGGTGGAGGTGAACCACATAAACACTATGTTATGTGCTTTGTGCTTTGTCTTGATGTGTTCACATGTTATTTGCTAAGTTCTTTGATATGTTTAGATGGATCTACTTCTACTTTGTGCTTATGATATGTGAGAATATTAGATCTGATCAAGATAGTCATGGTTAGTGCTTGATATGCTCATTCTTATCCCTTTATATGCTAAGTGCTTAAATACTGTAGATTAGTGTAAATGTTGCGAAGCTCTGTTCTATTAGCGAAGTGGATATTGCTTGCATATTGAGGAACTGAAGGTGCTAAGTGATTTATTAAGTAGTGCAATCACATATCTATGTCCCAACTAACGTTGCAGATGCCTGAGTCTTGCAACCACCCCTACCTCTACCTCGGATGAGACTTCATCTACTTCGTAGGTGTTGCTGAAAGGGCCGGTAGTTAGGGATTTTTTGGTGTGTTGTTGTAGCATTGAACCCTGGGTCTACCCCTATGCCAACATGTGAATCATCAAAATGTTGATCTTTTTCCATGTGTCCTTCCCAACACCAATGGCTAGGATCAATTTCACAAGTTCCCATGACTCTTGTTGTTAAGGTCCTAACTCGCACATAGGTAGATCAATGTATTCAGATGTAATAAAGGTCAAGATTAATAAGGCCTTTCAATAAAATAGAATAAGGCAGATGTAAGAAGACCTAATAGAATCTTCTGCTTCTAGAAGGATCTTCCTCTAGATGCTTCTCTTAATAGACATATTTAGTATAAATAAGGGTTGAGGGTATGAAAACCCTAGCTTGGAGATTATTGTAACCGAGCGCTGCTCGACTGGAGGTTGCCCCCTCGAAGAGGCCTGTGAACATTGCTTTCTGAATCAAAGTTCTATTTCAGTTGTTGTTCTCATATTATTTATGTGTTATTGTGGAGATTATGCTGGTTATATTACTGTTATTCTGCCATTTCTATCATTTTATTTATGTTCTGCGTTTTTATTATATCTGGTATCTTGCAAGTGGTATCAGAGCACTTTACTTGGCAGAAATTGTGGGTATTTTTTTTAAGGTAAAGACATATTCTGGTGTCTTTAATCCATAGAGATCTGTCGTTAAGCGCATAAACCCGCGGTTGAGGGATTCATACACGCAGGAAATACAATTGGTTCTTAAGCGCACATCTGTTGGCTACCCTTGTAACCCCCTGTTGGTACCCCTTCGAGTGGTAGCGCATCAGACAACACCTGTGTATGGATCAGCCTAGATTTCCTGAAGCCCTCTTTAGATAAACCTATCGACCATCGGACTGCTATAGTGTCACCGAGAACAACACTTGGGAAAATACTCTCTAGTACCTAGGTAGTCGGGTAGTATGGCTAAGGGTACGATCTATCCTCCTTAGTTAGTGCCCTGAGATATTGGGCCGAGTACCACTGTTGGACCCCACACATATATCAGAGAGCTATAGAATAGGGCAAACCCTTGTCTGTAGAACCCTTGAATACCTAACCCTTGGGGAACATAAACATAAATAAATTAAATCGGCCATATCTATTGCCGCACAACTGTGTTCGGGTTGCCAAGTAAATACACATTTTTTTCTGGTTAAGAATTTGGGTATTTCATCACTGTAGCATTCTTCAGACTGAAGTATAAACCCGCAGCTGTAAAAAAAAAAAAGTATAACCCTGCAGCTGTAAAAAAAAAATATGGAATTTTTTTCAATATTATTTGATACCTATTCCATTAGATTCATCTCTTCTCCCTTATCACATTCATCCATATCATTTTTCTGCAAAAAATTATGACCCTGCCTGCTCCCTTTTCAGTTCACCCATCCTCATGGCCCATACCCATAGCCAAGAACTGGAGTCTCGCTTCAATACCTTGCAATATAGTTTCCTTGAGACCCAAAAAGAAGTGCAACAACTCAGTGCTAATATTGCCTCCCGTGATACATCCATCAATACCACCATAAATGCATCTGTGCAGTCCATAATGGAGGAAGTCAAAAAAGAACTGACCACCCAGCTTGAATCTGTCTTTGCATCACTCTGCACCAAACTAAAGGTCCCTACCGATGACCCTTTTCCTGACGCACATACAAAGACTAAAGGTGAAACTTATTCCCATTCCCATACCTTTCAGCCTCATCACTTTCAACGGGACATACGCCTTCCATAGGTGGATGTAACCAAATTTGATGGCTTGAACCCCACTGGTTGGGTCACCCAAATGGAACATTATTTCTCTCTCTACAACATTACATATGACTTGGCCAAACTCTGGTATGGTGTTCTCCATCTAGATCAATAACGCTGGCAATGGTGGAAATGGAGAAAAACTTCCCGTCAAGGGTATATTGCTTGGACCCAACTTGTGACTGAGCTTTATGAATGCTTTGACACTGACACCAACCATTTGGGTCGTTTGACAAAATTTAAACAATCAGGAACAGTAGAAGACTTCATAGCTGCATTTGAGCGCCTGGATTTTTGAACATAGGGCATGACTGATGCTTTCTTTCGAGAGTGTTTTATCAGTGGCCTCAAGGAGGAGATTCGGGCCCATGTCCTCGTGGCTAGACCTGCGAGTTGGGTGGAGGCTACTAAAAAAGCTAAAGAAGCACAAAAAATTGTTTCCTCTCAAAACCGTAAGCCTTCCTTTATCCCTCACCCTAAACTAGTAAACCCCACTACTCCCTCCACCCCATTAAAGATCCAAAAATTGACCAGGGCTGAAATGGTTGGACGCCAACTCAAAGGCCTCTATTATAATTGTGATGACAAATATTTCCCGGGCCACAAATGTAAGGAACAAAATATTTTTATGGCCATCTCTGAGGACACTCTGGAAGAGGATGTTGAAACTCCCCTTGTGCCCGAGTCACTAGAAATCACTGACATAAACCCTCCCTCCGACCCTCCTGAAGTGGAACTGACCATTTCCCTCAATGCTCTCACCAGCTTCTCTGCCCCCCAAAACCCTCAAGTTAATCGGTTACATCAAGCACCGAAAGGTCATCATTCTGGTTGATAGTGGCAGAACCCACAATTTTATTCATCGTTGCATTGCCCAAGAAACCCATTGCTACATCCATGTTGTCAACAATTTCCAAATCATGATTGCCAATGGTGGTTCTATGAAATGTGGTAGGAGTTGTGAAAATGTGTGTCTCCAAATCGGTGACTACCACCTAAAATCCCATATGTTTGCTATTGACATGGGAGGTTGCGACATTGTGTTGGGTGCAGACTGGCTAAGGACCTTGGGCCCCATTCTCATGGATTTTAAGAACTTAACCATGCAATTCAACCAAGAAGGCCACCAATATAAATTCTAAGGTATCATTGTTGGTTCACCTGAGGTTATCAGTTCCCATCTCATGGAAAAGATGCTCAAAAAAGGTCATTCTGGTGTCATTGCCCAACTCCATGCCATACAAGCCATAGAGACACCCCTAGTGCCCCAAGACCTCCAAGCCCTCCTTTTTAAACATCAAACAATATTTTCCACTCCCCAAGGACTCCCTCCTTCCCAAGGTGTTCATGATCATTCCATTCCCCTTATCCCAGGAAGCCTTCCCCCCAATATCCATCCATATCGCCACCCCTTTGCCCAAAAAGATGAAATTGAGAAAATGGTCCAGGAAATCTTTAATGCAGGTGTCATCCATCCTAGTACGAGCCCTTACTCGTCTCCGATTGTCATGGTACTAAAGAAAGAAGGTTCTTGGAGAATGTGTCCTGACTTTCGTGCTCTCAACAAACTGACCATCAAAGACAAATTTCCCATTCCTGTCATTGATGACCTCCTGGATGCATTGAGTGGCGCCCAATTATTTACCAAACTTGATCTTCGCTCGGGCCATCACCAGATACGTATGAAAGAGGTAGACATTCCCAAGACAGCCTTTCGCATTCATGATGGCCACTATGAGTTTTTGGTCATGCCCTTTGGCTTGGGTAACGCCCCCTCCACCTTCCAAAGTCTCATGAACCATGTCTTCCATCCTTTTCTCCGTCATTTTGTCTTAGTTCTCTTTGATGATATCCTCATCTATAGAAAAACCTATACATACCATCTTACTCATGTGGATCAAGTTCTCCACCTACTCTCTCAGCACCAACTTTTCCTGAAACTGTCTAAATGTGCTTTTGGTGCCTCAGAAGTAGAATACTTGGGCCATCTGGTGGGAAAGGATGGCGTCAGGGTGGACCCGAAAAATATTGAAACTATATAAGAAAGGTGGGCAGATTGGGTCAACCAGGAATGTTTTTAGGTCGAATGAAGAATAGGAAGTCGACAAAAAAAGAACCCGGTCGGAAGTGGGATGACCTAAGGTTAAAATAAATAGTTAAAATGTGATGACCAACCATGAAGGAAAAGCCTTTGAAAATCATATTTTGCAACCAGAAATTGTGGGTAAAGTATGCACGGAGAATTTGATAACCGAAAGCATGTAAAAAAAATTATATTATAAATTTGGTGACCCACGACAGATAGAAAAAGACTCAGGGCCAATTTTGACAACCCAGAGAAGCCAAAAACGTATGGAAGTGGATTTTTAACATTCACTGATAGAGAAAAACATATGGAGGGAGAAATTGATAGTAGGAGAATTGTCAAAACATGTATATGGTCTATGGGTAGCTAATAAATGCCCTGAAAACCCCAGGCTTCAATACCGTCTATTATTTATGGGAAAATGAAAATGTCTAGCAAAGTCGAGAATGTTCCCAATGAATCAAAAAACAAAATTAGAAACTTCTAAATAAATAGCAATGTCTCAGAACATAGGGTCGTTTATTTCCTCCAAAATCAATCTACAGGTATGATTAAAGGGATATTAATCTGTCTTATTGACCCACAGGGACCAAGTTAACATAAAATGAGTTCAAACCAAATGACATGAAATTATGATTGCTAAACCATACCTAGACGACCATTAACTTACAATGCTTACCATTTTCCATTAAAAAACAAATATAACCACAGAAACCATCACACATAGACTCAAAATTTACCCTGGAAACCCAAACAGGAAAACCAACATGCTTTTGGCTTCATCTAGTCTCTTTATTATTCTACAATGGGGAAGTTAAAGGCTCTCTAGTTCATCTCTATGCTCCTCAATGAAATCTGGGTAGCCTCTTTACATCATTCACAGCCAAATAACCCCTCTCTCATTGTGGGCAAACATAATATAAAGAACCGAGTCAAACAAGAGGATAGATGGAAGGTCATGCATCCCCAATGCTTTAGCTTATCTCCAGTCCATTTATCCTTCTTTTCTTTATTTGTTTGTATTTTCTTGCATGTGGAAAGTGTCTCATGAAATTCTCATTTATTCTTTTACATACAACAATATAATTCCTAACTTGACATATATTACATACAAAAATGGACGTCAATCATGATGGCATGGGGCCCTTCACACCAATAATTTTATCTCCTTTGTCATCCACAACCTTAAACATTTCTTGTGTTGATAATCTTAGTGTTAGAATATAGAGTATTGTTCTCGTTTAACCATTGACGATACCCTTGTCACCCAACCACAGGCCGAAGCCACCCTCCGAGCACCTTGACCTTGACTGAGAAGAGAATCCTGGTAGCAATCAATAGCCAAGAGAGGCTAAATGCACCAAGCAAGAAAATAGAAACTAAACTGAACAGATGATCCCACCCAGACGCTAGCGCACCACTTTCCAGCTCTCCCAGAAAACTTGCGCACAAAACTGTTGTTGCCTGCAACTGCCTGCACAGATTTAGATCTCTCTGCAACTGCTAAGATGTGAAATAATGAAACTGGCACCCTGTATTTATAGTGGACTGGCCAATCTAACTGGGGCCGAATTCTCCTTCTGGGCATCAATAAATTCAATTTAAATATATTTGTTCAGTCGACAACTTGTCTAGGGTTTCCTTTAATTCTTTGCTTCCTTCCGGAGGATTCTAGTCTCTTTATACGTCACAATAGAGGTTCATACCTCCCGAAGCTACTATAATATTAACACTCCTTGCTAGCTAGGGAGGTATGATCTTGAACACAACAGACCATTCAACTGGTAGCACCATGAGCACCTGTCATTATTATCTGACTGGATAATCTCCTATGACAACTGGTACAATATCAATAATAATCAACTGGGCCAATCTTTCACTCGCATCTGTGAGGTCTGAAAGACTGTCTGCCCTCAATACAGAATATCAATAATGGGCTATCTACCCCATTCTTCTCAACCAAGGAAGAAGGATTGTTTCTGATTTCTGAACCTAGACCATTTCCCACCCTGGGCCATTCTTCCGA
>SNQJ01S0008219.1:262081-307536 GCA_010110895.2 Picea sitchensis
TCTGATTTCTGAACCTAGACCATTTCCCACCCTGGGCCATTCTTCCGACACTAAACAAAGTGTAACCTGGAGAGAATGAGTCTGCCCTCAAGAAATGTTTGGAGCATTCCTTACCCTGGGCCATTCCTCTGACACTAAACAAAGTGTAACCTGGAGGGAATGAGTCTTCCTTAAGGAATGACTGTCCTGGACTATTCCCCACCCTGGGCCATTCTTCCAACACTAAAAAAAGTGTAACCTGGAGAGAATGAGTCTGCCTTCGAGGAATAACTATCCCTGATTATTGAGCTTTGACTACTCCCCACCATAGGCCATTCCTCTGACACTAAACAAAGTGTAAACTAGAGAGAATGAGTCTGCTCTCAAGGCATAACTGTCCGAACCATTCCCCACCCTGGGCCATTCCTCTGACACTAAAGTGTACCCTGGAGAGAATGTATAACCCTCGAGGAATGTATGTCCTGCATCAACCTCCAAAACGGACGATTCTTCGAAACTGCTCACAACTGTGAACTTCGAAAGAATGACTGCCCAGCGAGGCAGACCATTCTACTTGACCACTACTCAAAGTGATTGCCAAGAAGAATGACTATCCTGGAACACTCCCCATAATGGGAAGTCACTATCTATGATACATCAACAATCAGTCTACCTCCCATGTTAACTACAATGGGCAGTCACTGTCCGTCAGAAATCTCAATCCACTTTCCGAACAGGAAAGCATCTGTCTAATCTAGACTATTTTTCAATTACATAGATAAATAATATTTTCGATGCTCCCTCCTAGCTGGAGAGTTATTTAAATCACAAAATAAATGTTTTTCAAGAATATTTTTGCATACCTTCTCTATCCTGGAGAATCTTCCCTTTCAGCTAAGGGAGTTATTTCCACGATCCCCATCTTCTCTCGGAAATATGCAAACTTGATTCTGGAAAGAGGTTTTGTCAGGACGTCTGTTGTATGCTCATCAGTGGGGACATACTCGAGCTTTACCTCTCCTTCCTGGACTTTATCTCGGATAAAGTAGTATTTTATCTCAATGTGCTTCGACCTTTCATGAAACACTAGATGCTCAGATAATCTTATACAAATCTGATTATCACAATATATTGTGGTCGATTCTGGAGTCTAATCAAATAAATCGGATATTAACTTCCTTAGCCATACTGCTTCTGTGCATGCTTCACAAGCTTCCATATACTTTGCTTCTGTTGTACTGAGTGCAACAGACTTCTGCTTCTTGTTGCTCCAAGATATCATAGCGGAGCCCAAGCTAAAACACATACCTGAAGTACTCTTTTTGTCTTCTGCACTTCCTACCCAATCAGAGTCTGTGAATCCATAAAGTTGCACATCGTTGGATGCGGTATATCTTAAGCCATAGTTTATTGTTCCATGAATATATCTTAGAACATGCTTTGCAACTATCCAATGCTCTTGTCTAGTTTCCACCTGGAACTGACTTAATGTATTAATAGCAAAGCAAATATCTGGTCGAGTATTTACCAAATACATCAATGATCCAATTAGCTACCGATATAGAGATGGATCTACTGGATCAGAATCTGGGACTTTCACTTTTCTTATATCTGCATTCATAAGAGTGTCCATGTATTTACAGTCCATCATTCCAAACTTCTGAAGGATCTTTATTGTGTATTTTCCTTGTCCAAGGAATACTTCACCACGCTTCTGCCATACTTCTAGTCCCAAGTAGTAGTGCATGAGACCTAGATCTTTCATATCAAATTCAGAGGCTAAATCCTTCTTGCATTGGATGATTAGAGATTCTTCACCTGTTATGAATAAATCATCAACATATAGTAGTATAATTACAGGTGCATTGTTCACAACTTTGTAGTAAAGGTTTCGATCTGCATCACTCTCAGAGAATCCAAGTCTAGTTAGATAGTTGTCCATTCTGGTGTACCAAGCCCTTGGGGCTTGCTTGAGTCCATATAGATCTTTATTCAATCCAAAAACATGAGTGTCTCTAGAGTGTACCTTGAATCCTTGAGGTTGTTCAATATATACTTCTTCTTCAATAGCTCCATTGAGAAAGGTTGTCTTTACATCCATCTGGTGTAGATTCCATCCCATGGAAGTGGCAAGAGATATGATAGCTTTGATGGAGGTATACCTTGCCATCAGAGCAAAGGTTTCATCATAGTCTTCTCCCTCCTTCTGGGAGAACCCTCTGGTCATGAATCTTGCCTTGTATTTATCCACGCTTCTATCTGCTACATGTTTGATCTTGTATACCCATTTTGAAGTTACAACTGATTTCTCTTTAGGTCTGGGTACAATTTCCCATACTTCATTTTTCATAATGGACTGATATTCTTCCGCCATAGCTTCTTTCCATTGCCCCTTTTTAACTGTTTCTTCAAACGTAGTAGGTTCTTCATCTAGAATCTGTGTCATGTATGTTGCATAACTTGAGAATCTTTTCAGTCTTTTAGTCTTCCTGGATGTTCCTTCTGGAACCTTGATTCTTTCTGCATCTTGTAAGGTGGCTTCAAGCCAAGCTGTTTGTTTCTTGTTCATTGGTATATTATCTGGATCATCATTCTCACATATCTCCATAGGATGATCAGGTTGATCCTTTTCGTTATTTTCACCTTCTGTGTTTTCTTCATTTGGTGCTTCAATTTCTTCTTCTTGTATAGTTTCTTCAATAGATTTTTTGAAGGCCATTCTTTCATTGAATGTTACATATCTGCTTAATTCTATCTTGTGTTTATCTGGAATATATATTATGTAGGCTTTGGATGAATCACTATATCCCACGAATATCCCTTTCTTCCCTAAGGGTTCTAGTTGATTTCTTGTATCTTTGGGAATATGAGAATAAACTTGACATCCAAATATTCTTAAGTTTTCTACATTAGGTTTCTTACTTGAGAATGCTTCTTCTGGTGTCATGTCTTTCAATATGCGATGAGGACTTCTGTTATGTACATATATTGTCGTCATTGCTACTTCTCCCCATAGAAACATGGATAGATATTGATCATTCAATAGGGATTTTACTGTTTCTTCGATGGATCTGTTCTTCCTTTCTGCTACACCATTTTGTTGAGAATTATGAGGAACAATAGCTCCCTCCTAATCCCTGTTGATTTGCAGAATGCAATGAACTCCTTCGAGGTGTATTCTCCTCCATTATCCGTTCTTAATGTCTTGATATTCTTGTTTGTAAGGTTTTCTATTTCTTCCTTGAATTCTTGGAACTTGCTGAATACTTCATCTTTTGACTTCAATAGGTATAGCCACGTCTTCCTTGAATAGTCATCTATGAATGTTACGTAGTATAGAGATCCTCCTAAAGATTTGACTGGCATTGGACCGCAAACATCTGAGTGTATTAGATCTAGGGTTTCCTTAGATCTGTTGTTGCTGCTTGGGAATGGTTTCTTGATGTACTTCCCAAGGGTACATCCCTTGCAAATTCCTTCGTGTGTAGACTTCAATTCTGGTATCCCTTCAACCATCTTCCTGAGAAAATGTAGTGCTTGATAATTGATATGAGCGTACCTTCTATGCCAAAGCTCATTAGGGTTGACTTCGTCATGTACTAGGGCTTCTTCATTTCATTCTAGTAGTCTATATAGATTCCCTTCACGTCTTCCAATAACCCTAGCATCTTCTATGCTGGAATCCTTATGCCATGATAACACTTTTTCATCTATGAAGTCTATTCTATTTCCTTTGTCTTCTAAACATGATATTGATACAAGATTATTTTCTAAACCAGGTACATATAGAACATTGCTTAAGTGAACATGATTACCTGATTCCAATTTGATGGAGGCTTGTCCAAATCCTTCAACAGGGTAGGTGCTTTTGTCTCCAAGCTCCACTTTGTACGATGTCTTTCTCTCGTTTAGATCTGAGAGTCTAACTTGATCTCCCATCATGTGCTTGGAAGCTCCATTGTCGATTATCCACATATCGTCTTCAATTGTCCTGGTAAGTGCTGAGTAATGTAAGAGACTAATTGTTTCGCACATGTCTTCGGTTGACTGATAACTGGTCATGCCTTGATCCAAAACTTCAACTTCGTCATTTATTTCTTCTGAGAAAGTCAATAGGTGTGCTGAGTTAGGGCACATCTGAATATCTTCTCCTTGAGCAAGATGCTCCATCACAAGGTGCCGGATCTGAGAATTAGGGTTTCTGCAACTGCTACTACTAGTAACCCTAGCTGCAGTTCTTTGGAAGTTGCTCCTGCTAGTGACTCTAGTGGTAGTTCCTCAATGAGCTCAATTCCTAGCGGTTATGTTTCCTTCTAGCATTTTAGGCTAACTGAATGGGGTGTGGGCCCATAACCTATTATAATATAGAGGAGTGTGCTCGTTTAACCATTGACGATACCCTCATCACCCAACCACAGGCTGAAGCCACCCTCTGAGCACCTTGACCTTGACTGAGAAGAGAATCTTGGTAGCAATCAATAGCCAAGAGAGGCTAAATGCACCAAGCAAGAAAATAGAAACTAAACTGAACAGATGATCCCACCCAGAAGCTAGTGCACCACTTTCCATCTCTCCCAGAAAACTTGCGCACAAAACTGTGGTTGCCTGCAACTTCCTACACAGATTTAGCTCTCTCTGCAACTGCTGAGATGTGAAATAATGAAACCGACGCCTTGTATTTATAGTGGACTGGCCAGTCTAACTGGGGCCGACTTCTCCTTCTAGGCATCAATAAATGCAATTTAAATATATTTGTTCAGCTGAAAACTTGTCTAGGGTTTCCTTTAATTCTTTGCTTCCTTCCAGAGGATTCCAGTCTTGTCATAGGTCACAATAGAGGTTCATACCTCCCAAAGCTACCATAATATTAACACTTAGAGCCTATGTCGATATCCAATTGTTCTTGTCGAATTTGATTTGGATAACACCTCCCCATTGGGAGGATTTTGGTTCCCAAAATCTGCCAAGGATAGATGAGGGAACTTGCTTGCAATATGGTTCCTCTCATATTACTTCACTTTCCTTCCAGACTATCCTTTGAGACCAATTTTCCACATTTATTGTTGTCCTCTGCAAGTCATCTGCTCCTTGTGTTGCAACACTGTGTCTTCCTTAATATCCTTAATTCCATGAGGTGCAAGGTCTTCAACGATCAGAATAACCCAATGTTCTTCCTCCTCATCCAACATGGAGGGTTCATACAACTTCAAATTTTCCATGTTCACCATTGAGTTGATATGCATATAAGGTGGAATTTCTAGCCTGAAGGAATTCTCATTCACTTGTTCAATGATCTCGAATGGTCCACATCTAAGGGAATTGAGATTCTTTTATGCTCCTTGCAGTCGTTCCTTATAGAGATAGAGCCACACCTTGTCTCCAAAACATAATTTATGATCTTCCATGTGTTTATCATGCATGTATTTATACAATTGTTGGCTCTTCTTGATATATTTCTGAACCCTTAGATGTATATGCATGATCTTTTCCATGAATTCTCTTACATTTTGTTCTTCTCCTTGTAGTCCTAATTCTTCCTTTCATTGTCCATAAATAATATCTAATGGTGAAAAAGGTAAATAACCAAAACAAGTCTTGAAAGGAGACTTAGTGGTGGAATGAGGTGCTCTATTGTAAGAGTGTTGAATGTAGACTATGTTCTCATCCCAAGTCTTTGAATGTTTGTTGTTGTAACCTATCAACAATTTCACCAATGTCCTATTTACTACCTCAATTTTTCCATCAGTCTAAGGATGGAAGGTAGTGGAGTACTTCAACTTGGTATCAATTCTTTCCCAAATATCTTTCCAAAATCTTCCTAAGAACCTATTGTCCTGATCAGATATGATAGAGGTTGGAAATCCGAAGTGTACCCATACATGACTAAGAATAGTTCAGCTTCTTCTCATCCATAGATTGTCTTCTTACATGGAATGAGCACACACATTTTGTTGAAGCAGTCTACAACAACAAAAACGTAGTCATGGACTCTATGAGCCATGGGTAAACCTCCAACAAAATCCATGGAGATGCTCTCCCAAGATTTTCTTGGCACTCGAAATGGCATGTATAATCCAAGTTTTTGGTTGCATGGCTTGCTAGTGTTGCAAAGAGCACAAACTCTAATAAAATTTTCCACCTGCTCCTACATCTTTGACCAATACACATATTGTTGTAGATTCTCCATTTTCTTTGTCATGCTAAAATGTCCAGCAACCCTAGAAGTGTGTGATTATCTTATCAACTAAACTCTTCTCTCCCGAGGTATGCATAGTTTGTACATTTCTCACAACAACCCATCTTGGAGATGGTATTCATTTCCTTCCATGGCAGTGAGCAACCTCTCCTTTAGTTGCTTGTAGACTCCTCTGAAATATTCATCTCCCTCATAATCCACACTCATAAGCTCATGAGTGAAAGGATCAAGTTTCATTATCATTCAAAGTGATACAATCTTCTTCAGTGGTGGTCGAGAGAGAATGTCTATTAGTCTACTCGTGACTCCTTCCTTGTACTTAATCAATAAATGAAATTGTTGCAAGAAACCTAAACACTTGTAATGCCTCACATGTTGCATCCTGCTATGAATTTGTATATATTGAAGGGGTTGATGATCTATGTGTATGATAGTCTATTTTCCCAAGAGGTAATGCTTACACTTCTTCATTGCTTGTACGGTCACAAAGAGCTCCTTATCATACGTGGGATAGTCAAGAACTACTCCATGAAACAAATTTGAATGGTAGCACACAGGCCTTCTTCCTTGTATGAGTACTTCTCCTAATGCATATCCACTAGCATTAGTCTCTAGCTCAAAAGGTCATTGTAAATTTGGCATGGATAACACTAGAGCATCACTAATTTTCTTCTTCAAATATTCAAATTCTCTTTGTTGTGTCTTACCCCAATGAAAGATACTTCATTTGGAATGTATGGCATGCAATGGTGCTACCACTATGGAGAAGTTTACAAGCAATTTCCTCAAATATTGAGTTGATCCCATGAAACTCCTAACTTATGTCACATTGGTGGGAATAGGCCATTGGGTAATGGTTGCAATATTCTCTGGATCTACCCTCGACTCTCCTCCTCCAATCATGTGCCCAAGATATATCAAGTAATTATTTCCAAACTCACATTTCTGCAATTTGGAAATCAACCGAGTCTTCTTCAAGGTCTCTAGTACCTATGTCACATGTGAGAGGTTCTCTTGTCAAGTATTTCTAAATATTATAATGCCATCCAGATATAATATTACAAAAGAGTCAATGAAGGGGCATAGCACATCATTCATTAGTCTCATAAACGTTGCAAGTGTATTGCATAATCCAAAAGGAATTAGTAACCACTCGTACAAACCTTGTCTTGTTTTGAACTTTGTCTTCCATACATCTTCTGCTTTGATCCTCACTTGGTGGGAACCTGATTTGAGGTCCAACTTAGTGAAGAATTTTTTTTTTTGTAGTTGATCCAACAAGTCATCAATCCTTTGAAAATGATATCTATTCTTGATGGTAATATTATTCAAATCATGGTAGTCAGTGCACATTCTCCATCTTCCATCTTTCTTTAGCACCATGATAATGGGTGAACCACATAGTGATGTACTGGGGGTGATAACTCCTTGCTCCAACAAATGCTACAAATGCTTCTTTACTTCATCTACTTCAATGATGGACTTCCTATACAACCCAATGTTTGGTAGTGGTGACTCCGACAACAACTAAATCTCATGTTCAACCTCTCTCTTGGGTGGTAGTACTTGAGGATATTGAAACACTTCCCTGTATGATTCAATCAATTGTTTTATTTATTGAAATTGCTCACCTCTACATCCTTCCAAGGATGCCTTCATCTCCAACTCACTGCCTTCTCCTTGCTATTTTCCTTCTCTCAGGAACAATAAGAAAAACTTCTTTGTACTTCCCATGATTCTTCTTTTCGAATGAGCACTGATCAGAGAGAACTTAGATTTGTCTTGGTGTGCATTTATGGCATACAATTTTCCATCCTTGACTAGCCAATACTGGTTCACTCTCCTTCTAAAAATGGAATCCATCACATACAAATATGGACTTCTCAAGATGACTCCACATATGTCTAGAGGAACCACATATGCAACTACATCAACAAAGTGAGCAAGTAGTGCAAACTTAAATTTTCACTTCTTTCTCATTTTCAATCCCACATCTTTCCTTACCCAGCCCAAGGGGTATGGATGCAGATGATATTGAGTCTCCAACCCAAGCTTCTCAACTAATCATGCATATATCAAGTTATATTGTGAACTGGGATAAAACAAACAATCCACCTTGTTCTTCTACATGTGAATTTTAATGCAGAAAATTGCATTCATCGCCTTCTCCTCCTTGTGATTGCAACCAACTAATCCCACCTCTTTCTAAATATTAGTGCACTTAATCTTCCCTTCTGGGTCCAATGTGTCATCCACCTATTCCTCAGCATCCACTGATATCAACGCTTTCTTCTTCCTTCTCTAAAAGTATTTGGGGCACTTCTCAGGGTGCAATTTCCAACAATTCTCCTTAATGTGTCCCTTTCGATCACATCCTTTACATTGTTGGATGTAGGGATAATTTTAAGGATTGAAATTTATATTAAAATGTAGAAATTTGGGCTAATATTACTAGTACTTTATAGGCAAAATGTAAAATGTTTGGCGATATTTTTGTAAAAATATTCAAAATTCTAAGGATTTTATATAGTTTTTATAACTTTTTGGTGATTTTTAAGGTAAAATAATTTTATTCTATGGAATTTAGATGAATCACTTTTAGAAAAAGTGGAAATTAGCAAATCATTTTTTGGGAAAAACCATGCAAAATTAGCCCATTCATGAAATTTAATCCCTAAAATTTTCCTTCATTGGATGAAAGGTGTTTCTTCTTATGTTGCTACCACAGTCTTCTAATCATTCCACTTCTTATTGTTTTTCTTATTTCTCTATTTCTCTTTTGGTTCTACTTTCTTGTCAGTGGTTTGTAGCTTTTGGTTGTATCCTTCAAGGTACTGTGCTTGAATATTGGCCTCATCATTTTTCTTTGGTATAAATAACATAAATTGTCTATGAATTTGAGGTAACAATTCCCCCAAATACTTAACTAACATGTATGGACTTTTGAGAGAGACTTCCATTTGAATTTCTCTCTTCCTAAACTTTGTCATGAACTCTTGCATTGATTTTCCTTGTCTTTGCCTGAAGTAATGCTATACTATTTGTTGGTGTTACTCATATCCTATTGGATAAAACGGATATTTGATCATTTCCTTGAACACATCGCAATCAATCACTAGTGGCTCATTTCCTAGTGCTCTTCTTACCGCATCACTCTCCCACCATGTCAAAGCATGGCCTACAAGATTCAACCAAGAAAAAGGAATATTTTGTTTTCCAGTTACTTCATCCACATTGAAGTAAACTTCCATATTGTGTAGCCCTTGGTTTAGCTTGATGGAATCCACTTCCCCATTGTATGGCTTGATTTCCACCTTGACATCCACACAGAAAGGTACCTATGTCTTCCTATAGCAACAATCTCCCATCTCTGGCTCAATCTTGCACTTTGTCTTTGGCTTATTTCCTTTCTTCTTAGGGCCTTCATGACAAGCCTCTATTGATGGTGTTTCCTTGTTCTTTACTACCAATAGTTGTGACACCATGGATGTCAATGTGGCCAAACTCTTCTCAAAACAATCCAACATGACCCTGGGATCTTCTTCCTCTTCTCCTTCATAACGTTCCCCTGACATTCTTGATGCTCTACTTTGCTCTATCCCTAGAAACAACTCTTGTCCACTTATTTTGTAATCACTACAGGTATTTACCATAAAGGTCTTACTAAATGAATTTGAACTTCTTCTCTAATACCATCTGATCCATAAACGGGAAGCTTATAGCCTATCCATCTCACCAAAAAGGAAATCTCTGTAAAAAAATATAATCTTAGCTCTTTTCTAACATGAAAGACTTGACCAACCAAGCCACAAGTCAATCTGACCCAAATAAATATGGATTTGGATACCCAAAATTCGAGTTGGAAAAAAATGAGCCAAGTTGGGTCAGAGGCAAGGAAAGTTGACCAATTCAAGTTAGACGAAAGTCAAGTCAGCGAAAATAGCCAGACCGACCAAAAGAGACCCCAGTTGAAAGGTAGGTGGATTGGGTCAACTAGGAATTTTTTTTCAGTCGAATGAAGAATATGAAATCGACCAAGAAAGAACCCAGTCGGAAGTGAGTTGACCCGAGGTTAAAATAAATAGTTAAAATGTGAATTCGACAACCAACCATGAAGGAAAGGCCTTTGAAAATCGGATTTGACAACCAACAACTATGGGTAAAGTATGCACGATGAATTTGATAACCGACGTCATGTAAAAACGTTTAGAGGATGAATTTGGTGACCCACAACATACAAAAAACACTCAAGGGAGATTTTGACAACCCAAAGCAACCAAAAACATATGGAAGTGGATTTTTAATATTCACTGATAGAGAAAAACGTATGGAAGGTGAAATTGATAGCATGTGAATTCTCAAAATGTGTATATGGTCCATGGGTAGCTAATAAATGCCCCGACAACCCCAGGCTTCGATATATATGTCCCCTATGATTTATGGGAAAAGGAAAACTCCCAACAAAGTCGAGAATGTGCCCAACGACTCAAAAAACGAAATTAGAAACTTATAAATAAATATCAATGGCTTAGAACAGAGGGTCATCGATTTCCTCCTCCAGAATAAATCTACGAGTATGATTAAAGGGATATTAGTATGGCTTATTGATCCACGAGGACCAAGTTAATATAAAACGAGTTCAAACCAAACGACATGAAGTTCTCATTACTATACCATACCCAGGCGACCATTAAATTACAATGGATACCATTTTCCATTCATAAACAAATACAACTAAAACAACCATCAAAGATAGACTTTGAATTTACATTGGAAACCCAAACAGTAAAACCAATTTTTTTTGGCTTCGGTCGGGCTCTTTATTATTCAGCAATGGGAAAGTTACAAGTTCTCTGGTTCATCTTTATGCTCCTTAGTGACATATGGGAAACCTCTTTACATCATGAAAAGCCAAAGAACCCCTCTCTCATTGTGGGGAAACATAATATAGAGGAATGAGTTGACTGGGAGGATAGATGGAAGGTCAAGCATCCCCAACACTTCAACTTATATCTAGTCTATTTCTCCTTCTTTTCTTTATTTGTTTTTCATTTCTTCCACGTGGAAAGGGTTTCGCGAAAGTCTCATTGATTCTTTTACGTACAACAATATACTTCCTAACTTGACATATATTACATACAAAAATGGACATCAATCGTGATGGCATGGGGCCCTTCATGCTAACAAGTCGATCTCCTTCTTCGTCCATAGCCTTAAACTTTGTCCATGTTGATCATCTTAGAGCATGTGTCGATTGTTCTTGTTGGATCCGATTTAGATCACATAAATACTTTGATGGTTTCCATGGTCAAACGTTTTGGATATAATTCATCATTTTCTTCTAACGCTTTGGCTCATTTGTGATGGTAACCCTTTGCTCTAACAAATGGATGCACTTGATTGTGGAACGATCTAGTTCTTAGGCCAAACAACTTGGGTATCTTCTATATCTTTTTGTTGAGGGTTTCTACACTTGGAAATATTTTTTCATCTTGATGCAAAGAAATTTGATGTATGTGAGATGGATCTAATGTCTAATGGATACTATATGCATTTGAAACACCTTAATAAAACTCTAAACACATTCTGAGGATTTATGAGTTTGATATCTTGCTATTGGTACATACTTTTTCAGTGTTGACAGTCAATCACAATAGTACTTAATTAAAATTTCCCCAAAATCTACCAAGAGATGTGCTAGGCCTAGTAGATTATGTGGGAAAACTTCAGGAAACTTTTAGTGGTTGATTTACGAGTTATTTGAGAAGTTTGATTATGGTTTCTGTAGCCTTAATGGTTGTAGATGAAGTTTTATAACAGAGACAAGAACTACTTGAGAATATATGATGCCCTAGAGGCTCAATCAAGCTTATAGAACAAATAATTGAATCCAACTTAGACAACCTTCAAATCACAAAATTTCATGTTAACCAATGCAATATTTTATTTCTCCAATGCCATTATACTAGTGCCTTTAGCTATTGGGTTATGGATTCAAGCAAATAAATAGCTAAACAATGCTACATCCTTTGGGATGTAAATCCTCTTACTCCCCAAGGCAAACAAATATTAATCTAGGAGATACTAGGAGGGTGTAAACCCTTTTACTTCTCCTAGTAAAACCTTGTGCAACAAACAATTTCTAGACGAAATTATAGATAATGGTGGGGTTGTAAATCCTTACACTCCCCAAGAAATCTAGCAAATCAAACTTCTGACTAAGCAATGAAGTATCAATAAGATAAACTTTTACCTAGTTCAAGAGATGACAAGATAAACTTCCTCTTACCAAGATATATCCACCACACATGCCAAAGAAAATCTCCAAGAAGGGTAGCACACTACTTATTCCACCAATAGCATAAATAAACCAAGAGAACAAGAGAAAAAGAGAGAGAAGGTTTCCCAAGGAGGGCACAAATTTCAGCAAAATACTTCTCACAATTGGAGAGTTATGTTATGAAATGAGATTCACTTGTTCTCTATTTATACAAAATGTCTAAAACATAGTTTGTCCACTTAATTAGGGGAAAACATAAGATAAGGGGTCAAAAACCCTTATCTTGCCCCTTTACACAAATAATAATATTTAATTTTCACTTTTTCACATTAGAAACCCTAAAATAAGATGACGTCACCCCTTTAGGGAGACATTTTGGCACTTGGAGAAAGTCATTGGAGTTGGGGAAGCATGGCTAGGCCTCCAAAGGCCACTTATCATTCATCCAAACCCATTCTTCATGATTCAAAGCCTCCTTTCTTCAAAATGTGTCATGTGTCAATGAGAAATACCTCCATCACCACAAACCCTAGCCCCATGTGACATAAAGCCTCAAGAAGTGACGTTTTTCCCCTCCTAGGTGTTGGGTATGTTTTATATTCTTTGCATGTGTGTGTGTGGGCGCGTCAGATATGACAATTGTGTCTGACGATCCCTCGTACTAGTGCTATGTTTGTGTTGTGTGTACAGGGCACTTTCCTAGGGGGGTCCCAAGGGGGGCAGGTATGTCCCCCCCTAGTTACGTGCAACGTTCAGCAACAGGAGATAGCCCGGGGAAACGGCCCGAAATTATTTTTGGGCGGTTTTTGCTATTTTTAGCGAATTTTTCTATTTTTAGCGGCTTTGTAAATTAATACCAAATTAAGGGATTAGGTTTTTGGTATCTACGAAATACCTAAAAACATTGTATATATATTGTATAGTGAATGGTGAAATTTGAAATAATGAATATAAGAAAGGTTTTCTCTTTTGAGGGTTTCCGGTATAAATCTCTGTGTACTATGTGAATGAGCCATTGATTAAATTTTGTTTTTCTTAAGAATCTATATGCATTTCTTTACTTCACAAGTTTAAAACTTACATGTGGTATCAGAGGTCGTTTTTAGCTTCAGAGGGACACCTTTTTTGTTGAGGGTTTGGCTCGGTCTTGATAGATCAAGTTTATCTTGGGTCTGTGATAAACCTAGGTTTAGTGGGAGCTTTTGCAGTGGTGATTTGAGTGTAGAAAGAGGAATGGAAAGCTCTTCTAGAATTGAGATAGAGAAGTTCAATGGTAAAAACTTTGAGCTATGGAAGTTGAAGATGGAGGACCTTCTTGTAGACAAAGAACAATGGATCATTGTGGATCCTGGTACACAGCCTACTAGTACACCGTCTACTAGCACACAGGCTACTGGTACACAAACTACTAGTACACCAGCTACTGTTATGTTAAAGGAATATTGGGAGAAGTTGGATAGAAGAGCAAGGAGTACTATTCGACTCTGCCTGGCAGATTCGGTTTTGTTGAATGTCTCGGGAGAATCTACAGCCAAGGAACTATGGGATAAGTTGGGGAATTTGTATCAATCAAAGTCCCTAGTAAACAAGTTGTTTCTTCGAAATAAGTTGTATCATCTAAGGATGGAAGATGGAGATTCTGTGACAGAACATCTAAATGCCTTTAATACTCTGGTAAGTCAACTTGTCTCTGTTAATATTACAATTGCAGAAGAAGATAAGTGAATTACTTTGTTATGTTATTTGCCAGATTCTTGGGATAATCTAGTTGTATCAATTGGTAGTACCACTCAATCTACATTGAAGTATGAGGATGTAGTTTCATCCTTGTTATCTGAAGAGATGAGGCGAAAAAACATGGATGGTCACAACACATATGCTTTATTTGTAAGAGGGCGTACCCAAGACAGGAACCCTGGTAAGCCTTCGAGATGGAGATCTAAATCTACAGGTAGATCTAAGTCTCCAGGAAAATCTTTGAGGAAATGTTGGAAGTGTGGTAAAACAGGGCATTATAAGAAAGATTGCAAGTCTAAGAAGGTTCAAAAACTAAAGGGATCTGATAGTACCTCTTCCACAGAGGATAAAACCTCCATTGAAGAAGAAGGTGATGTTTACCTGGCATATACAAGTACACATGCAGACCGTGATGTATGGTTGATCGACTCAGGTGCATCATACCATATGACTCCTCACAGGGAGTGGTTCTCTGAATATTCAAAATATGATGGTGGTGATGTATTCCTAGGAGATGACTCAACAACAAAAATCTTGGGGCGTGGAAGGGTTAAGTTGTTGCTAAAAGATGGAAGGATTATAACACTTCCTCGGGTTCTGCACATTCCAAAACTATCCAGGATCCTAATATCTGTAAGCAAGATGGATGATGCAGGAGTGGATACTCTATTTGGAAAGAACACTTGCAAGATGGTACGAGGAGAAATGGTGTTGATGAGGGGAGTTCGGTGTGGAACTCTGTACAAGTTGTTGGGAATCACTTATACTAATGGGTGTAACAGAGAAATAAAGAAGACAAGACCAATATTGTCCCTAGAAAGAAGACCATGATGTGGCATCAAAGACTGGGACATATTGGAGAAAAGGGCCTTCAAACACTACACGGTAAAGGTATGGTTGAAGGTATGTCTAATTGCACTCTGGATTTTGATTTATGTGAACATTGCATATATGGTAAATAGAATCGAGTAAGATTCCCATCTGGTGCTACAAGAGCAAAGGGGATCTTAGAGTTGATACATAGTGATGTGTTTGGATCTGTTCTTGTTCCATCCCTAGGTAAATCTGTGTATTATGTTTCATTCATAGATGATTTTTCAAGGAACACATGATTTATTTTCTTAGAAATAAATCTGAGGTATTTGATAAATTTAAAGAGTTTAAGGCTCTGGTAGACAATCAGACAGAGAAGAAAATAAAGGTATTGAGAACAGATAATGGTGGAGAATTCTGCAGAAATGAATTCGAAGAATTTTGTAAGAAGTGTGGTATAGCAAAGCAGAAGACTACTCCATACACTCCTCAGTAGAATGGAGTTGCAAAAAGAATGAACAGGACACTGATGGAAAAAGCAAGGATCATTCTCAGTGGTGCCAGGTTAGGACAAGAATTCTAAGCAGAGGCAGTGGGTACAACATGTTACCTAGTCAATCGATTGCCTTCATCAGCGTTGGATGATAAAACTCCACACGAGGTATGGTCTGGAAAGAAACCCTCTCTTCAACATATTAGAGTGTTTGGTTGTGATGCTTATGTACATGTTCCAAAGGAAAATAGAAGTAATCTGGATAAAAAGGATGAAAAGTGTATCTTTATTGGTTATAAAGATGGTGTGAAAGGTTATAAGCTTTGGAACCCAGAAACCTAGAAAATTGTTTACAGTCGAGATGTTGTTTTCAGTGAGGTAAAAGATGAGTCCAAATAGGAATTCATACCAACGCAAGATGAACCTGAGAAAATAGAGCTTGAGTTAGATGATGCAAAATATGAATCATCTGAAGAAGAGGAAGCAAAAGAAGAAGAAGAAGAACCTCATACCCCAGTATTGAGGATATCAGTGAGAGAAAGAATTCAACCAGAAAGGTATAGTCCACCTGATTTCTGTTCCAATTTTTCTTTATCTATTACTGTTGATGATCCCAGAACTGTCAGGAAAGCAGTGAATTCAGAGGATAGTAAACTATGGAAGAAGGCCATGGTTGAAGAAATGGATGTCTTGGATAATAATGAGTCATGGGATATAGTTGAGTTGTCGGCTGGAAGAAAATCTGTTGGTAGAAAATGGTTGTTTAAGAAGAAGTTTAATGCAGAAGGTAAAGTGGAGAAATACAAAGCTCGGTTAGTATCAAAAGGTTATTCCCAGGTAGAGGGAATTGACTTTGGTGAGATTTTTTCTCCTGTTTCCAAGTTAACATCTATTAGATTTATTTTATCTGTTGTTGTTGCTTTTGATCTTGAAGTGGAACAAATGGATGTGAAGACAACATTCCTACATGGGGATTTGGAAGAAGAAATCTACATGAAGTAGCCAGAAGGATTTGTAGTGAAGGGAAAGAAAGAGCTGGTATGTAAGCTAAAGAAGTCACTATATCGTTTGAAGCAATCACCTAGGATGTGGTACCAAAAGTTTGATACATACATCCTTGGATTGGGATTTGTAAGAAGTAGGGATGATCACTGTGTATATTCCAAGGAGGTTGGTAATCACTTCATTTATGTAGTGTTGTATGTTGATGACATGTTGTTGGTAGGAAATAACATGGATGTTATCAAGGAGGTGAATTCGCAGCTATCCTCCAAATTTGACATGAAGGATCTCAATGTTGTTAACTTCATTCTGGGAATGGAGATTAAAAGAGATCGTGCAAATAGGAAACTCTGGTTGAATCAGAGAAAACATGTTGAGATGATATTGCAGAGGTTTAATATGCATGGAAGTAAACCGGTCAAGGTTCCTATTCATATAGGTGTAAAGTTATATGCATATCAGTGTCCCAAGACACAGGAAGAAGAAGAGAACATGTCCCATGTTCTATATGCCAGTGCAGTTGGCAGTTTGATGTATGCAATGATCTGTACTAGACTGGACATTGCACATGCAGTGGGAGTTTTGAGTAGGTATATGTCAAAACCAGGGAAGGAGCATTGGATAGCAGTAAACAGGGTCTTCAGGTATCTTCGTGGCACTACTAGTTATGGATTGTGCTACCAAGGAAGACCAGGATTGGACAAAGTGATGACATACATGGCTTTGTTGATGCAGACTGGGTTGGAGATCTGGATCGACGAAGATCTACAAATGGCTATGTGTTTAACCTATTTGGAGGAGAAATCATTTGGATGAGCAAAAGGTAGGCTATAGTGGCACTCTTAACTACAGAAGTTGAATACATGGCAGCCACTCATGCAAGCAAGGAAGCAGTATGGTTACAAAGATTGTGTTCAAGTATTGGGTTGGTACAACAAGAAATGATATTAGATTGTGACAGTCAGAGTACAATCTTCCTGGCAAAGAACCCATCTTATCATTCGAAGACAAAGCATATTGATGTTTAGTATCACTTTGTGAGAGACATGGTTGAGGAAAAGAAGGTGTTGCTGGAAAAGGTTGACACTTTGAAGAATGTTGCAAATTCATTGACAAAGTCTATGAGCACAGAAAATTTCTCCTGGTGTAGAGTAACAATGGGAATTTATACCCTGGATTGTTGACTATATAATCCCCTAGACCCCTGGATGCAAAGAAAACAACAAGTGGGAGAATGTTGGGTATGTTTTATATTCTTTGCATGTGTGTGTGTGGGCACGTCAGATATGACAACTGCATCCGACGATCCCTCGTACTAGTGCATTGTTTGTGTCATGTGTGTCGGGTGCTTTCCTAGGGGGATCCCAAGGGGGGGGGGGGAGTATGCCCCCCCTGGTTACACGCAGCGTTTGGGGCAACACCCCGAAAAAAAATTTGGGCAGTTTTTACTATTTTTAGTGGTTTTGTAAATTAATCCCAGATTAAGGGATTAGGGTTTTGGTATCTACGGAATACCTAAAAAAAATGTATATATATTGTATATTGAATGGTGAAATTATAAATAATGAATATAAGAAAGGTTTTCCCGGTTGAGGGTTTCCAGTATAAATATTTGTGTACTATGTGAATGAGCCATTGATTAAATTTTGTTTTTCTTAAGAATCTATATGCATTGCTTTACTTCACAGGTTTAAAACTTACACTAGGCAAGATGTTTGGCATGTGAGGTCTAGTTCATGTCTTCTAAGGTGTCGTCTAGGCCTCCAAAGGCAATTCATCATGATCCTGCATGTGGGCCCTGTTAGCGCTCTGTAATTTTCCCAAGGTTGTGATGGCAGTCACAGAGGCAACATCAAAACCGCTTCGAGTCTTGGATCTAGCCCTCCAAGACTCAGAGAGGGATCTCTCTGTCTGATATAACTTTTTTGGAAGAGGATATTAGGCTAGCTATGAAGAACATGGGTTGGGGTTTTTGAAAATATTTAGATGAGGATGTGGTTGACGATTTTCTCAGATCACCATTGGGCTATGGGGTCTATTTATAAGATGATGATCAAATCAGATCTGGAGGTAAATGTATCGACAGGGAAAGATAGTAACAATTGTTGGATCGTCTTGGGTTAAGTGCATATGAATAAGGTGAAAAGGGAGAGATTCACTACACTGAGGAGTAGCTAATAATTCCTTTGTAAAGCTTCAGATGAATAACATAAAGATTATTGAAAAATTGGCCAAAGAGTATGCATGCATAAATTCTTCTCCATTACTTTTTTCAACAATAAGAAATGAAAATGCTTGAAAGATAGAAGAAAGATNAATTCCTTTGTAAAGCTTCAGATGAATAACATAAAGATTATTGAAAAATTGGCCAAAGAGTATGCATGCATAAATTCTTCTCCATTACTTTTTTCAACAATAAGAAATGAAAATGCTTGAAAGATAGAAGAAAGATAACTACAAATAGACAAGGAACACACCACCAACACTTCTACACAAGAATCCTGTAAATCATTTTCTCTATTACTGTTTAGTCATTCAAAGATTACAGATAAAACCTCTTGGAGTAGCAAGGCCCACAGTCCAGCCAAAAGGGAGAAAAATCACACAAGTCGAACCCTTTTACATTAAAATCCTCTGAATAAATAGGGGAGATCCCCCAAAAATCTTTTCGAGTTGGTTTTAACCGCCTCGACCAAAAATAGCCACCAATCCCACCAAATCTGGAACTGCCTGCCATGAAAGACGGACCGGTTTTCTGTGAAAAAGGGGTCCGAATAGACATCATTTTCTCTTCAAATCTGACACCAGGGAAAAAATTGAAGGATTTTATTGTATATGGGCATGTTCTGGACAAAATCCTCCTTCGGTTTTTCCAAATTCGCCTCCAGCTGGCCGTAATAGCTCCTACAAGATCGGGACTGTAACAGAAAAACCAAAAATCCGAAAAAAGGGCCTCGAAGATGGCTTCGATTCTCCCTGATCGTGGCACCTGTGAAAAAAATGAGAGAGGTTTTTTTTCTTCATCCTGTTATGGAGAAAAAATTCTCTCAATTTTTAAAAATTTGTTTTCATTTTCCCAGAATCTCCTCCGGAAGAAGACGTGCTGAACAGGCAAAAAATGGCAAAAAATTGAAAAAGCGGTTTTTTTTTGTGATGGGTGGTATTCCGGACCCCCCCTGAGGTGGTAAGAGGTTTTGGGGGGGGGGTCCACTGGAATAGGGAGGATACACGTGTCCAATGGGTGGTTTTGGAATACAGCCATTCCGGACCCCCCCTCTCGTTAAAGTTCGGATGGTGAGGGGGGGTCCGGAATTTTTAATGTGCGTTGATTTGTTTTGATATGAGTTTGGATGGGGGCGTGAGGTATGAAATGTGCGTGGAGGTAGACGATGGGGTAGACTTAGGGTAGCATAGGTTGGTTTTAAGTTTTGTTTTTCTTTTAATATATTTTTATTTTGTTTTTTAAAGTTTCGTTTGGTTTTTTTTTTTGTTTTAATGTACTTTGTTTTGTATTTTATGTTTTTTTATATATGTTTTATATAATTTGTATTTACATTTAATTTGTTTTTGTTTGTTTTATATATTATTTTGTTTATTATATTATATGTTTTATTTATTAAATTTTAATTTGTTTAAATGTTTTTATTTAATATTATTTTATTTTTAATCCTTTTTAATTTTATTTTTAATGTTTTATGATTTGTTTTATTTGTATTATTTTTTAATTAATTAAATTCTAACCTAATTACTAACTTAGATTTTTAACTTAATTAATAATTAATTAATTATTAACTAGTTATTTATTAATTAATTTATCCTATCCTAACTATACTAACATTACTTATTTAATCTAATTAACTTTATTGTTATTTTTGTTCATCCTAAGTCTAATTATTCATGGATGGGTGACGGGTGAAAGGTAGTCAATGGGGCCACAGGACAAGGGAGTGAGGGCGCAGCGTGGATGAAGGATGCAGCAGGGTGATGGGGGATCGAGCGAAAAGAATGGAGGGAAGAAACGGGATCAACCGAGCCAGACTTCGTCATCACGAGAGAAATGCCAAATCAACAGTCGAAGAATCGAGTTGCCTATAATTATAGGACCCCAACAGGCCCTTAGCATCTAAGCTATGGGATTCAAGCCCCATGGAATCCCAAGCTAGGCTTGTTCCTCCAAAATTGTCCATCAACAAGGTCTTGCAAAACAAATAGGCACACCCTCCAATGATGTCAAGTCAAAATATCATGGAAAGTGAAAATCACATCTAATAAACAAGGCACCTAAACATGTGCATCAAAACTATCTCATCAAATTAAACAAATGCTCCAAGACCCTATACAATTGACCAAGTTTAGGTATGGGAGGGGTGTTATAAAAGTCATATTGGGTAGACCAAAACCCTCAAGTAGGGGATTCTCCCAAGGATGCCCCTTCAAGGTCATGTAGTGGATGATGAGGTGGATAGGGGTTTGGATTTCATAGGTCAATGATTTTCATGACATACAAGGGCTCGTATTATCTCATTTATGGGTGCCTTTGTGAGGGGTGTGTTGCACCCCCTTCCTCAATGCAACCTTTTTCCAAGCCCATTTATTGCCATTTATCAACTAATCAATGATCTAAACACATGTGCAATCCCAATAGTGAATCTATTATCTTGGGGGGTAGTAACACAGTGTCACTTGAACAAAGAGGTCCAAAAAGTGACATATGGGTAACCATATAAAGTGTTGAAAAACACTTGTGTTAGTCTTATACTCAAGAGGGATATTTATGATGTGTTTGATATTGTGGAGGTCTTCAATTCTTTCAAGAGAAGCAATTCATTGTTCTCAAGACCTGATTGGGTAAGCATCTAGAATGTTTATATTTTAGGCTCTTATCATTTTCCAGCAACCATCCCCTTGGGCCTTCAGCCCCTTCTTCCCATGAAATGAGGTACATGCCCTTCTTGGGTCACTAAAGCCAAAGGGACTAGAGGAGGGAAATATTATGGGAGTGCAATGAGCGAAAAGTGGTAAGCATGGTCAAGAATTGTACGATAACCCCTCAAGGGACCCCAAGTTGCAAACCTTCCCCAAAGTTTGGCCACTTATTGGGAAATATATGACACTCACCAAGGTGAAACATGGTCAAAATAATAATGTCCAAGCATGTGTTCTATAATCAAAATCAACTTAAGTACAACATGTTTAAATGCCTCAATTATTAGGGTGATTACTTGTCACAATACCTTACTTGTACCACATGGAACAAGACCCATCTTCCTTCTAGAAGCTCACTGGTGTGGTGGATGCACTTAAAATGGATCAAAATGTGGTGATAGAATGGACTTTCATATGTGCAAGTGTAAATTTCTAGTCATGTGGTCTTCCGACACTCCATATCTGCAACTTGATGGCCTCGAGACATGATTTCCTTAGTTATCTCACAAAATGGGGATAGCATCTTGCTCCTACTTGGGGAAATGTGCTTGTCGTAGAGTGCATGAGAACTGCAACATCTCCTGGTATACGTGTTCCTTCACTGAAACAAAAAAATGTAAAACATAGGGTGGTTCTATCACCCTTCGTCCATATACATCACAACCAAAAATGAAAACTAATATAGAAAAGAAAATTTTAGCATTTTTTCAAAAATTTCTAAACTAAGCATGAAGTCAATATGCAAGTAGAGCAAAATGAAATATGAAATGAATATAAAATAACATGAGCAATCAAGATGAAAATGCAAGGAAAGAAATATGGCCTACCTACTTACCTTGGGCTCGGGCCCTGAAGAAGTCATGCGACCTAAACATAAGATCGGAGAATAGATCCATCCACCGACAATGGCATCTTTCTCCCATCCAAATCTATCAAATAATACTTTTCTTTATCAGACTTCTTCTTGATGATGTAAGGGCCAAGCCACGAGATTTCATCCTTCTATTCATACTTGGGCTTTCCCTTCTTCTTATCCCACATGAGAGCAAGACTTCCTTCATTGTAATTGATGTAAGGTATATTCTCAATGTATGGATAGGAAGGAGGTTCTACATTGACTGCCATTTTGATGGCTTCTTCGTGTTGTTTATCTTCTTTCTTCATAATTTGGATAGACCCTGGCTATTTCCCCTAGAAATTTACAAGTTTTTCTTTGTATTCATTTGTCCTTGGGAGGAGCATGTCTATAGATTCTTCTTGCATAAATTAAAATCCTTGTGGATTGTACTCAACGGTGTTTGGGACTTCATAAAACTCATCTTCACTTTTGTATTCAAGACCATTGAGATCAGTCACATGCTTTTCATCTCTCTCTCGACTATATAATACTTCAAAATTTCCATCTCCCATGGGGATATGTGCATGGATAAGGTCCATGATAAGGAAACCCCCAAGGGAATAAAACCAACTCCTTGATAAGAGCATCCCCCAAGCACCCATATCATCAATCACCACTATGTTCATGAGGAGTTTGATATGTGGAAAATCAATCAAAAAGACCTCAACGTCCTCACATAACCCATAAACATTGACCTTTTAGAATCAATGCCAAATACATTTCCATAGGGTCGGGTTGTCTTCAAACCAAGTTGTTTCATCACCTTCAATGAAATGACATTCACAGAAGCCCCAGAATCAAGCATACAATTGTTCAAGAAGAGGCCATTCATGCCTAATGAAAGAGAGAAGGGAGGACTTTTGTCCTTTTTCTGATCGAGATACATAGTGTTCAAAACGATTGGAGGGTCTTTCTTCTTGGTCAGTACCTGTAATAACTTCAAGACTTCCCTCCTTACAGAAGGGATATTTCACATCTATGTCATTGTGACCGTCATATTTAGTTTTCCAAACATGGCTAAAACATCTATATTCAACTGAATCTCATATGTGGGAACCATCTTAGGAAGAAACTCATGTACTGAAGGTGGAGGTGATGGGACCACATTCTCTATTCATGGAGGAGGAGTGGTAGGATGTGATGGAGAGGATGAAGCTTTATTTCTTCTAGTGTAGGTCAAACATTCCCTCTTCCTTAGCTCCTTTCCATCATCTATCAACTTATTTAAGGCTTGAAGTCTCCCCTCTCTTTCCCCTTGTCTTTTGGCTTCGTTGATATGTTGTTGTGTGACTTGTTCCTCTTGGAAACTACATATCATATCCATCAAGTTCAAACTATCAGAAGGATCCTCATCTCATTGGGGACACTCATATTCTCTATGAGACTCTTGGCATGGAAGACACCAAGATTCTTGTTCTGTGTCAACCATCCCAACTGGTTTCAAAGTATCAGGGGCCTTTGCCTCTTGTTGAGGCCTTGGTTTCCAACCTGTGGCATCTCTCTGTTGTTTGGTAAACTGAGGTTTGGGGGCATATTCATTTCTTTCCAAAATAGTCAAACATCCCATGATATGGTTCTATACTTGAGCAAATTGAATACTCATTCAATCTATCTTATGAGTTAAGAGGGAAATCGAATCAGGAGCACTGCTACTAGAAGCCTTCGTCTTTGTTTCTTCCTTGACATGAGGATACTAAAAAGGATCTACCCTCATTTCAAGGATATTTTCTTTAATATCAACATTTTACTCTTTGTCTTGTGCCAAAGAAATGGGATTCTTGTCCTTCAGAATAAAGAGAAATTTCCCCGCAAAAGCATTCACATAAAGGAGGCAGATTGTTGCATCTATAGGACACAAATATGTTGGAATCTGGTTGTATAACCTATCAAATATGGTATCGAGTTTACTCATTATCTCATTCTCATTTTTATTTATCCAATTTAACTGAGCTCCAAGAATCCCACACTCTTTCTTTTTTTTCCACCTGCTTTTAAATAATTTGGAAAAATATTCATAGGATGTGAGGTGATTATCTGGAAGGCATATGAACCATATGAGAGATTCTTTAGTCAATTATGAAGCCAATATCCTCATGGATACATCCTCATGCTCAACTTCTACATTATCCATGATGTAGAGATGATGTTCAGCAGTCACTACATTGTTTCCTGGGAACTTTGGCAACCACTTGTTTGACTCTTTTTCCATTGCATTGGGGTATCCAGGGATGGTGGCCATGTTAAGGGGTTTTTAGAGGTCCTTTTCCCAAGTGTGATCCATTGGAGAAATGGAAAGGGTACATTGGAAGAGGTTTTTGATAAAGAGATACTTGAGGTGATGCCTTCTTCGGTAGACCTTAGAAGGTTTGAACCTCCCTGGGGGGAAAGGCTTAGAGAAGGAAGGGTTATGGGAAGGTGGAGTTGCTAGATGAGATTTAATCAGAGCTCATAGAAATAGGTAATTTCCCTTAGGTTGAGTCACCATGAAATATAGGGAAAAGGATTCTGGATAGCTCGCCAAAGTGTCGTTAGGGTTCGGAAGAGGATTCAAAATCCTCCCCGACAATGACACCAAAATGTTATCGCACAAGTTGTAGGTTGGGAAAATCCATACCAAACCACCAAATGGTGAAAAATTTGATAAAAACTACCCACTGTCACCTTAGGCAGGTGTTCCCCTCACTTTAGAGATGATAGAATCACCTCAAGGGGGGAATCCTAGTGACCCTAGGGGGGAAATGAGATGGAAAATGTGATGTATGAATGGATGCCCCTATAGGTCAAGTGTACATGTGTGGAGAAGGGATTGAATAAGTTATTGATGGTAGCCAATGTTTCCAAGAAGTAGTATACCTTGATGATGTTGATTTGTACCTTCCTGAGACACAAGGAAAATGAAGATACAATCCCAAATATATGATGGAAAATAAAGTTAGGCTTGTTGTCCCTAATTGAAATAGTTAGTAGCAGTATATATCATAAATGATAATGATAATGAATGCTGCAAACAATTTGCTAAAATTCTAGTTGAAAGAGCAAGAGATAAACTAGAAACAACTAGATCAACTCAAGTAAGATAGCATTATACTTAAGCAATGAAACAAGGTTGATACAAAACTTGTATTGCAGAGATATTATTCAGCCTCATTGTCTGTAACAAACAAGTTATTACACCAATAAAATTAGCTGCTAAAAATTCCCCAAAATGTACCAAGAGATGTGTTAGGCCTAGTAGACTATGTGCGAAAACTTTAGGCAAAATTTAGTGGTTGATTTAAGAGTTATTTTAGAAGTTTGATTAGGGTTTATGCAACCCTAATGAATGTTGATGAATTTTTATAACAAAAGAAATAACTACTTGAGAAAATCTGATGCCCTAGTGGGTCAATCAATCTTATAGAGAAAATAATTGAATCCAACTTAGACAACCTTCAAATCATAAAATTCCACGTTAATCAATGCAATATTTTATTTATCCAATGCAATTATATTAATTACTTTAGCTATTGGATTATGGATTCAAAAAAATAAATAGATAAAGAATCATACCTCCTTGGGGGTGTAAACCCTCTTACTCCCCAAGACAAGCAAATGTTAAGCTAGGAGATACTAGGAGGGTGTAAACCCTTTTACTTCTCCTAGTAAAACCTTGTGCAAAAAATAATTTCTAGAAAAAATGATAGGTAATGGTGGGGTTGTAAATCCTTATACTCCCTAAGAAATCTACCAAATAAAACTTGTGACTAAGCAATGAAGTATCAACAAGATAAACCTTTACCTAGTTCAAGAGATGACAACATAAACTTCCTCTTACCAAGATAAATCCACCACACATGCCAAAGAAAATCTCCAAGAAGGGTAGCACACTACTTCTTCCACCAATAGCATAAAGAAACCAAGATAAAAGAGCACAAGAGAGAGAATGTTTCCCAAGGAGGGTGCAAATTTCATCCAAGTACTTCCCACAATGGGAGAGTTATGTTATGAAATGAGATTCACATGATCTTTGTTTATACAAAATGTATAAAACATAGTTTTTGCAATTAATTAGGGTAAATCATAAGATAAGGGTTCAACAACCCTTATCTTACCCCTTTACACAAATAATAATATTTAATTTTCACTTTTGCACATTAGAAACCCTAAAATAAGATGACATCACCCCTTTAGGGAGATGTTTTGGCACTTGGAACAAGTCGTTGGAGTTGGGGAAGCATGGCTAGGAATCCAAAGGCCACTTGTCATTCATCCAACCCCCTTCTTCATGATTCAAATACTTGTTCCTTCAAAACGTGCCATGTATCAATGAGAAATACCTCCATCACCACAAACCCTAGCCCCAGGTGACGTCAAGCCTCAAGAAGTGATGTTTTTCCCCTCCTAGGAAAGTATTTTGGAATGTGAGGGATAGGTCATGTCTTCCAAGGTGTCTTCTAGGTATCCAAAGGCAAGTCATCATGATCTAACATGTGTGCCCTTGGAATCCAACCTGTGGGCTTCAAACCCCATGGAATCCCAAGCTAGGCTTGTTCCTCCAAAAATGTCCATCAACAAGGTCCTGCAAAACAAATAGGCAAGCCCTCCAAGGATCTCAAGTAAAAATATCATGTAAAGTGAAAACCACATCTAATAAACATGGCACCTAAACATGTGCATCAAAACTACATCATCAAATTAAACAAATTCTCCAAGACCCTATACAATTGACCAAGTTTAGGTATGGGAGGGGTGTCATAAAATTCCTATTGGGTAGACCAAAACCCTCAAGTAGGGGATGCTCCCAAGGATGCCCCTCCAAGGTCATGTAGTGTATGATGACATGGGTAGGGTTTGTAATTCATAGGTCAATTATTTTCATGAAATACAAGGGATCACATTATCTTATTTATGGGTGCCTTTGTAGGGGTTGTGTTGCACCTTCTTCCTCAATGCAACCTTTTTCCAATCCCATTTATTTCGATTTATTAATTAATCAATGATCCAAACATGTGTGCACTCCCAATATTGAATTGATTAGCTTGGGGGGCAGTAACACAGAGTCACTTGAGCAAAGAGGTCCACAAAGTTCCATAGGGATAACCATATAAAGCATTGTAACTCACTTTTGTTAGTCTTGTACTCAAGAAGGATATTTATTTTGTGTTTGATATTGTGTAGGTCTTCAATTATTTCAAGAGAAGCATTTCATCATTCTCAAGATGTGATTGGGCAAGCATCTAGAAGTTTTAGGCTCTTATCTTTTTCCAGAAACCATTGCCCTAGGCCTTCAACCCCTTCTTCCCATGAAATGAGGTACATGCCCTTCTTGGGTCACTAAATTCAAAGGGCCTAGAATAGGTCAATATGATGGGAGTGTAATGAGAGAAAAGTGGTAAGCATGGTCAGGAAGGGTATGATAAACCCTCAAGGGACCCCCAGTTGCAAACCTTCCCCAAAGGTTGGCCACTTACTAGGAAATATATGACACTCACCAAGGTGAAACAGGGTCATAATCATAATGTCCAAGTAGGTGTTCTATAATCAAAATAAACTTAATTACAACATGTTTAAATGCCTCAAATATTAGGGTGATTACCTACCACAATACATGACTTGTATCACATGGAGGAAGACCCATCTTCCTTCCAGAAGCTAGCTAGTGTGGTGGATGCACTAACAATGGATCAAAATGTGGTGATAGAGTGAGATTTCTTATGTGAAAGTGGACAATGCGAGTCATGTGGTCTCTCGACACTCCATATCTACAACTTGAGGGCCTCAAGACGTCATCTCCTTAGTTATCCCACAAAATGGGGATAACAATATGCTTCATGGAATTTCCCAAGTTTTATTTTCATTCTTTTCATAATTCAAAAATTGTAAGTGCCACTCTATATTGGTTCATTGAGTATAATTTCTTCATAATATAACCTTGATTACACTTTAGCATTCCCCACTTTCCATGGTTTATGAGGTGTTGAATGTTGAGCAAGATTGATTCAATTTTGTGGCATATTATTTCCATTGGTTTTCCATAATTATATGATAATTCCCTATAACAAGACTAAATAACAATCATTTGATTCTTGTTGAGATTTGATACACTACTTGGGCATACTTGAACTTGTTTTACACTTTGAGAGTGAGTGGTTTGAAATCTCTATCCTTTGTCAAATCCAAGTTAGGATAAATCCCCTTCTTACACAATGATCCTAGCTTGATTGACCATAGGAACATTGTCCTTAGGTTAGGAAGCCCTTCTCTTAGCCTTGAAGTGAGAGAAGTGACTTGCCTAGTAATTTCTTGATGCAAGAGCATCACTCCATATTAGCATGTGCCAACTAATTAACACACGTGGTGCGCATTCAAGGAAGGAGAGGCATCGCCCACTCATTTTTTCCTCGAGAATCAAAGGCATGATCCAGGAATTAATTAAAGACAAGCTGGAGGAACCAAATCGTGTTTTCGCACAAGCTAGAGTTAACGTCGTCATTAATAGGCTAGTGGGAAAATGGATCTGCATCTGATTTGGAGTAGAATTGCCATCATTGTAATTTGGCCTTTTCATAAGCATTAGGGGTGGTGATTTGACACCATTTGTTAGCTTGCGAGGGACAGTCATTAGCGCCCCTCTTGTATAAATCTTTGTATTGTAAGCAAAGTAGAAGGTTGGCTAGACGATAAGGGGTTAGACAACAGTTGGTTAGACGATAGGAGGTTAGCCATAATAGAGTTAGCTAGGAGAGAAATGCAGAGAGACGAGACTCAGTTGCAGATCGGACTCCACCATTATAATTTGGCATTCCACTATTAATAGAAAATGACATTTTTTCTTGTTTTACATTTCTGTTCAATGGATGTTGTTTTATGAATGTCTTTTACATGCATTTGAGTAGTAGATGAATTTTAGAAATCATCTGCATGGATAGAGATATATTTTTCTATCCGAGAGTGTGTTGAGTTAAGTTTGCTTCTCTAGGCTAAATGCAAGGAGTGTGTGACACAGGGTGTTATCACCTGCTAATTTGCATTAATTTTTTCCAAAACATCTTGTCCTTGTGTTATCTTTCCACTCAAATTTTAAAACTTTTTCACTAGCTCCACCAAGATCCCATCACCTAAATCCTTCACTCAACTGATCATCCAAAATATTCATGTCCTCCATGAATCAAAAATTTGGCAAATATTCCAAACCTATACCTAGCCTTAATGACTATCTAAATCCCTTAGTTCCATCACTTCATTAATTTTTACCCTTATTTTCATATTCCCATTGAAAATAAAAAATATTTATTTTATTAAGCTCACCCTTACCTAGCCACAAAGTCATGTGTTAAGCCTCATATGCCTGAAGTCCTTAGAAAATAGAAAAAAGGGTTTATTCTTATTAATATAAATATTTTTATATTAAAATATTTATATTAATATTTGATCCAATATTTTATTTATGGCATCACTAAAATCATGGGCACAAATCTCGATTTATAATGTGGAAAATTCAAAGGGTGGATGGAGGGCGCACATACATATCGGGCATAGAATTAACGCGGAGGTTAATTATGTGAAGGAGAGCCGATATGTAAACCTATATTTGAGTTGAGAAAAGTAGTTTGGATTAAACCACTCCAGCCCAAGTCCAATATAATAAATGAAACCATTTATCATAAGGTTTATGTGCGGCATTTTCCATGAGTACCTTTCAATAATGATTATGGAATTTCCAATAAAAGAAATTCTTCCTCACGGTGAAATTGTTTTACAGAGGTAAAATTTAAATGTTACAAATCAAAGACAATAATGTTTAGTTCCATGGAAAATAATTAAATGGAAGATGCAAATTTTTATCCAAAGGTTTTACAAAAGTAGAAGAAGAAAATCAAATGTGTTTTACCAAAGATGGTAAGCAAGTCATGGTTTTCAAAACCATGGGAAAGAAACCAGTAAATGGTTTTCACAGTGAAACGGTAAATTGGAAAAAACATAACACAGTAAATGTTTTTCACAATGAAATGGTAACAGTAAATGTTTTTTACAGTGAAATGGTGAATTGGGGAAAACAAGACATGGTTTTAAAAACCACGGGCATGAATTAAATTATGGAAATTTAATTCTACAGGATAGAAAATATTTGGGAATTATTTTTATTCAAATATAGTAATCCCAAATATTTAATGAGAATATGGATAAATGGAATTAAATTTGAAGAATATAAGTGACATTTCAAAGAGAACATGGTGGACGAAAGATCTAGAGATTAGAGGAATCTGCAGGGATCATGAAACGTTTCTTTTCTGAAAACTGTCATTTGTAATCATTGTAACCAGTTTTGGAAGCTAAAATGTTTCATTTCAGTTATTGTAACCGGTTTCACACTGAAGGAACTAGAATTGTATAAGTGTTAGAGGTTCCAAATGAATTAATGTGGGTAGAAGTGCAAGGGCACCTTTTTTTTTGTTTCTGAACTCAATTGTAATTTTCTGGGGCTGAATTGAATACATATGAAGAATCTTTTGAAGTCTCTATGAAAATATTCTAATGGTGGTGATATGAGTTTTGTCTCCTTTCATTGTATGTATTTCATGTGTTCTTTTATTCCATTTATTTTCTCACATGTTTAAATTGGAGAGTTAAAGGCCCATAATTCGTCTTGTGACACTCTTGGCTTAAGCATTTTAAACTATGTGCATTTCTTCTTAACTAATTCAGAATTCATTTCAGTAATGCTCTGATGCAGTTATTTGTTTTCCCCTTCCTCTTACCACTCTAATTAAACTCAATTTACAATGCAAATTCATTGCCTCATTTAGCCTTTATCCTATGGAGAGTTCTATCGTCCATTCATTGTTTTCATTCAATTTCAGAATTTTGACTCCATAGCCTGAAGTGTCCCTCCCCTTCCTGGCCAGCAACTTTATAAAAACCCCCAAAACAAACCAAATCTAGCCACTGATTATCAAATAAATATCAAGTGACACGAGAGATCCCTCTCTGAGTTGAGAAGGCTAGTGCCTAGCTCTAAAGTAGGTTGAAATAGTTACCTCTGTCATTTGTCCATCAGCCAGACAAAATTTACAGAGTGCTAACATTATGGCGTCGTTGTCGGGGACAAAATTGAAAATTTTTCCCTGGGAAAGAATGAAATGGTTGAGTTCTAAAGTCTGAGAGAAACAGACACTTAGGCACATATTGGTTGTATTCATACAATGGAGACTCCACATATCAAAAAAACAGTTTGAAGGTGATTCCACTGGTAGAAGAATCCAGAAATTTAAATTTTAACTGGCGACTCCACTCTCAATGCAGAATGCAGCTTCCAAAACATCATTGATGACTCCATTGCCCAAAGATGAGTTCAATATCTGCAAGGTATGCTCTAATGAATCGCTCTCATATTCTTGGCTTTCCAAATCGTATTCCTCACATAGATTGGAAAAAATATTTGCCTAAATTCGAAGATGGGAAAGGAAATGATGTTTCCTTGCACTTGATTAGATTTCACATGCACATATGTAAGCTGGGGATTAAATTTCATGAGGATTGTTTGATGAAAATTTGTATGTCTACTCTAGAGGGGAAAGCAAGATTATGGTATGAAGGTTTAAAATTAGATACCTTATACTCTCTTAAATATTTCCATATAACATTCTTTAAGCATTATGGAGAGTCTAATCCTTCATCCTTGGTGTTTGAAGATTGTTGTGAATTTTGTGAACATTTCATTAAGTACCTTCAAAGTGTTTGTAATCATAGAATAATTTTATGAATATTCATCCCAGCAACAAATAGTAGCCCCTCCTTTGGTTGAAGATGAATCTGATCAAGAAATTGTTGCTAAAAGTCATTTTCCTTCTCCTGAGCTTGATGAAGATATTCAACAATATTTCCAGCAAGACAAAGTGTTTCAAAGTTGTCTTTCTTCCCCTATGAATGATGTGGTTGTTCAAATTATAAGTGGCCTAGACATGGATGAGGATTTCGAAAAGGCATCTATGGAGACTCCAAGAAGTGAAAAAAACAATGACATAGAGATTCAGGAAAGAAACAAAATAGCGTATGGCATTTTTCAATCAGAAATACAAAAAGATAATGAAGAGTCAGTGGTTTTATTTGATTCATTGAAAATCATGGTTTTGAAAATGTATCCATGGGAACTCTAGACTGTGAAATAGTGCATGTTGTTAGCTTTTCACATTTTCAAGAATATTATGAGCAGGAACTTATTTCCATTCATTCATTTGAAAGTCAAAATGACAGTCCTCAAACAAATTTCCAAAAGTTTAATGAAACCAAATCAAAATTGTTTGATGAACAAAACGATAGCCTTGAGGCACATAATATGGCTATCATATTTGAAGATGTTTAAGAATGTATGAATGTTTTTGTTGATATGCATGGAAGAGTAGACAAACTATTGCTTCCATTTCATTTGAAAATGTTCTCAAAATAGAAGAAATAGTGCAAGAACAACAAACACTTATGAAAGAGGCTTGTCTTTCTATTTTTTCTCATCGAGAAGAAATGATTTTTCATGTTTTTCAAGATCTTGTGGCCATCCTATTATAGTATTCAGTGAAGGAGGAGTTTGTTTCATTCATAAGCTCAGGTTTTGGATTCAAATTTTGTCTTCAGCTGCCATCTTTTACATTTGTCTGCCTGCTTAAGAAAGATGTGAGTAGAGAAAAATTGGGAAGCCAATTTCTTGATTGGTTCCATTGGCACTTTAGCATCACTTGATGAGTATTCATTTCAGCAGTTTTAGAGTAGATAGGAGTGTGAAAATAAGTTTGTTAGTCAATAATTTTTTAGTTTGGATTTCCAGTAGTGTGTACAATCAGATTTTAGCAGTGTATTCAGTGTTCAGTATCCAGTTGAGAGCAGTATGCAGAGTTTGGTTTTCAGCAGACACTGGTGAAAGGTCAGAGTAGGGTACACACACATGTTTTGGGAGAAGCCCAATGGATTAGGCACCGGGTATACAATTTCTTTGCTACCTCACAAGGAGGATAGCATCCCCAGTTGGAGCCTATGTTATCACATGCTAATTTGCATTAATTTTTTCCAAAGCATCTTGTCCTTGTGTTATCTTTCCACTCAGATTTTAAAAGTTTTTCACCAGCCCCGCCAAGCTCCCATCACCTAAATCCTTCACTCAACTGATCATCCAAAATATTCATGTCCTCCATGAGTCAAAAATTTGGCAAATATCCCAAACCTATACCTAGCCTTAATGCTTATCTAAATCCCTTAGTTCCATCACTTCATTAATTTTTACCCTTATTTTCATATTCCCGTTGAAAATAAAAAAATATTCCTTTTATTAAGCACCCTTATCCTATCCACAAAGTCATTTGTTAAGCCTCATATGCCCGAAGTCCTTAGAAAATAGAAAAAAGGTTTATTCTTATTAATGTAAATATTTTTATATTAAAATATTTATATTAATATTTGATCCAATATTTAATTTATGGAATCACGTCAAATCATGGGCACAAATCTTGATTTATAATGTGGAAAATTCAAAGGGTGGATGGAGGGCACACATACATATCAGGCATAGAATTAATGCGGAGGTTAATTATGTGAAGGCAGACCGATATGTAAACCGTGGTTTTGGTGATTGGACACATGTTTTTACGTGATGAATATCAGGGAGAAAAGTAGTTTGGATTAAACCACTCCATCCCAAGCCCCATATAATAAATGCAACCATTTATCATATGGTTTATGTGCAACATTTTCCACAGTACGTTTCAATAATGATTATGGAATTTCCAATAAAAGAAATTCTTCCTCACGATGAAATTGTTTTACAGAGGTAAAATTTAAATTTTACAAATCAAAGAGATTAATGTTTAGTTCTAGAAAAAATAATTAAATGGAAGATGCACATGAAAGGAAGGATAATTTTTATCCAAAGGTTTTACAGAAGTAGAAGAAGAAGATAAAAGGTATTTTACCAAAGATGGTAAGCAAGACATGGTTTTCAAAACCATGGGAAAGAAACCAGTAAATGCTTTTCACAGTGAAACGGTAAATTGGAAAAAACATAACAGTAAATTTTTTTCATAGTGAAATGGTAACAGTAAATGTTTTTTACATTGAAATGGTGAATTGGGCAAAACAATACATAGTTTTAAAAACCATGGGCATGAATTAAATTATGGAAATTTAATTCTACAGGATAGAAAAATATTTGGGAATTATTTTTATTCAAATATATTATTCCCAAATATTTAATGAGAATATGGATAAATGGAATTAAATTTGAAAGAGTATAAGTGACATTTCAAAGAGAACATGGTGGAGGAAAGAGTTGGAGCATCAGAGGAATCTGCAGGGATCATGAAACGTTTTTTCTAAAATTGTCATTTGTAATCATTGTAACCAGTTTTGGAAGCTGAAACATTTCACTTCATTTATTGTAACCGATTGCACACTGAAGGAACTCCAATTGTATAAGTGTTAGAGGTTCCAAATGAATTAATGTGGGAAGAAGTGCAAGGGAACCTTTTTGTTGTTTCTGAACTCAATTGTAATTTTCTGAAGCTGAATTGAATACATATGCAGAAGCTTTTGAAGTCTCTATGAAAAGATTCTAATGGTGGTGATATGAGTTTTGTCTCCTTTCATTGTATGTATTTCCTGTGTTCTTTTATTCCATTTACATTCTCGTCTGTTTAAATTGGAGAGTTAAAGACCCAGAATTCATCTTGTGACGCTCTTGGCTTAAGCAATTTAAAATGTGTGCATTTCTTCTTAACTAATTCAGAATTCATTTCAGTAATGCTATAATGCAATTATTTGTCTTCCCCTTCCTCTTACCACTCTAATTAAACTCAATTTACAACTCAGATTCGTTGCCTCATTTATCCTTTATACTCTGGAGAGTTCTATTGGCCAGTCATTGTTTTCATTCACTTTCATAATTTTGACTCCATAGCCCGAAGTGTCCCTCCCCTTCCTAGCCAACAACTTTATAAAAACCCCCAAAACAAACCAAATCTAGCCACTAATTATCAAAGAAATATCAAGTGACACGAGAGAGCCCTCTCTGAGTTGAGCAGGCCAGTGCCCATCTATAAAGTAGGTTGAAACAGTTACCTCTGTCATTTTTCCATCAGCTAGACAAAATTTATAGAGTGCTAATAGGAGGAAACTCTGTAATCCAATGCAAGGAGTGAGTATCTGAACTCAGTGCAGTCAGAAGAGAAGTTTCCAGGAGGGCGCACCAGATTAATTTACAGACTCAGGGAAAAATTTCAAGGTGGTTAAGTCCCTTGAAAATAAAGATTGGGTGGGAAGAGGCATAGTTCATAGTTGTTGAACACTCTAAAATACTCTTCCAGGAGGACATTGATCTTGTGTGAGCATACCTAGGAACTACACGGATGAAGGTGTAGAGGAGTCCCATAATTTCTTAACATTCTACTGAAGGAAGGCTTTGCAAGTAGTGCATCGACAAAGGAAAGGAGATGCCTTAAACCTTTCCATAAGGTCGAGGGAGAAGTCATCAAATAACTGAGCCAACCATAAGGAGTGTCCCTAAGGTGTTGTGAATTTGCCTTATAAGCTCAGGAGGAAGGGCGAGAAGTTGCCAGGAGGGCACAAGAAACTCACAAAGGAACTTGGAACCTTGGAGGTTTTCAAGCTGAGCAAACTCGCACAAGAGTTCCACATATTTATGCAAGGAGTTCATAAAGCCTTCGAGAACAGCCTAAGTCTCGAAAGGATAAATTGCACTAAGTTTGCAAAGGAGTCGAGGACTTACACAAGTCCTGAAGATGGATAAGTTACCCATCATCGAGGAGGAGATAGGTGGCAGAAGAAAGAGAAGTTAGGGAGAAGAAACTTTGAAAGTTCTACAGAGAACAACCAAGATCCTACGTGAAGTGATGAAGAGTGAAGTAAATCTTCACCATCCATCGAGGAGGACATGTGGAGCAGGGTCAGCGCATCGATGATTCAGAAATCGGAAGAAAGTAGAGTCGGGAGGAGAGAGGACTCGCGAAGTCCAAACTTGTGATTCGATCACAGTCGTTGATCACGAGAAGAACAAGGACCATAGATCTGGTCCCGAAGAGTTTGTCGATTCGAAAATCGAGAAAGGGAAGAAATAGATCGTGAAATTCCCAAAGTGCGGGGCCACGAAGGGAGTTGGCCCATGGTCGCAGTCTGTGGTCACATCAAGAGAGGAACCTAGCATTAAGAGCTAAGGTCATCGGTGCAAGAACCAAAAATCACTAAGGAGAGGGTCTGCGGGTGCCGAGAGAGTGAAAAGGGGCCTGTGTCAAGTTAAATCGATTCCATCGAGAGCCCAACGGGTCATTCAACTCGATGACTTGAACGATCTTAGACCGGCAGGTCATGATGACCCCTCATCAGTAGGAGAGAAGGGGGAGGTCATCACTAGAGTGGTATCAGAGCTTGATTTTGTCTACAGAGTGTGGGTGAGAGGAGATTAGAGCTTGATTTCTCTCAGACGGGGAGAAATAAATAAAGGAGCTAGGGAAGAATTAATTTTTTTAAGCCAGGAAGACAGGGTGTGATGCTCTGTTAGAACTGTTGCAAGACGTGCAATAGTTGATAAAGCATCCAGGTAGGTTGTAAACAAAGCAAGATGGCTACTAACAGTCATAAGCATGGTTGAGGAGAAGTCCACTCGCATAAGAGAAGAGCGGAGATGGACAAAGAGCTCAGTGAAATCTGAGCACAGATGGAGAAGATTGCATTCAATATGCAGTAGGAATCAAAGGTACACTAGAGGTAGGAATGGCCTTTGAAGAGGACAACCAGATGTCTTGTTCAAAAATTGTTAGCCAGAAGGTAGCAACAAGTGTTAAAGAGGTGGCTAAAGCATGCTGAAAACCTCAGTCACGAGGGAAAGAGATTTGGAAAAAGTCTCATAGATTTTCAGGTGGGCAATGAGAAGGGATCAGTGGATCTCGTAAAATTCCAGGTGGGCAAAGAAGACATCCCAAATTTCCAGGTGGGAAAGGGAGAAGAGATGATCTCAGCTAAGAGTTCATTGGCAAGTGAAGAGGAGGCAGAAGAAGAACCTCACTCGAAAGGAGATTCACGCAGAACTCTGAGTCGCGTGAATGAAGATGATGACAAGTTAGAAACTTTCATCACAACAAAGGAGAAGGGTCAGAGGGATGTTCTGGTCATTGGAGGAGTCAAGATATTCCTACCAAGTGGTTGAGGAGAGGCTATAACATATGTTGCAGATGCGACATGGATACAGCAAGAAGAGACTGTCAATAAGGAGAAGGAACAGATACTGAGGTTTGTCCCGACAGAAGAAGAAGAGCATTTAGTAGGATCATTCGACGTTTTCATTCAAGAATCTGTACAGGAGATTAGTGAAGCACTGGAGTCTGCAGCAGAAGAGGAAGCGGGTAGCATAGACCTTGTTGGTATGTGTGAAGAATTGGAATCTCTTGAGAGGAGAGTGGAAATTCAAGGAATGCATATCCAATAGGCTAAGTTGGAAGCAAATGAAGGACCACACCAGCATGAGAAGCAGTTGGGGGAAGCTGGAACAAAACCAACCAAAAAACTGATAGTGATCAATCTTTCATGGGAAGAAACTGAATGACTATTCAGTATGGAGACTGCAGAAGTGGAGGATGCAGCAGAGTGCCAAGCTAATGCCACAAAAGAAGAAGATGTCTTGGGAAGTCGGTGTGATTTTCCCATTGACAAGAAGCGAGTACAGTAAGTTAGTCTGCAACAGAAGAAACAACCAATGGATCAGCTGGACAAAGTGATCGAGGAGATAAGGAAGATGATGTTGGATTCAATAGAGGAATCCATCAGCAAGAGGAATCTGGATGAGAATAAACATGCACGAGCAGTGGGGAAGATGCAAGAACAGAAGCAGTGAAGCAAAGGAGCTGAGAGATAGGTCAAGGAGAAAGTTTGGGATCCAGGTGGATTTCAACCACATTGGAAAGCTCATGAGTAGGAGCTCATGATTTTTTCTGATGTGGAGTATGATGCAGGAGTATCTATGCATCTCATCATGCACCAACTAATTAACACATGTGGTGTGCATTCAAGGAAGGAGAGGAGTCTCCCTCACATTTTTTCCTTGAGAATCCAAGGCGTGATCCAAGAATTAATTGAAGACAAACTGGAGGAGCCAAATCGTGCTTTCGCACAAGATAGAGATAAGGTATCCATTAATAGGCTGAAAGGAAAATGGATCTGCATCCGATTTGGAGTAGAATTTCCATCATTGTAATTTGGCCTTTTGATAAGCTTTAGGGGTGGTGATTTGACACCATTTGTTATCTTGCGAGGGACATTCATTAGAGCCCCTCTTGTATAAATATTTGTATTGTAACAAAAGTAGAAGGTTGGCTAGATGATAAGGGGTTAGACAAAAGTTGGTTAGACGATACGAGGTTAGCCAGGAGAGAAATGCAGAGAGTCAAGACTCAGTTGCAGCTCGAACTCCACCATTGTAATTTGGCATTCCACCATTAATAGAAAATGACATTTTTTCCTATTTTACATTTTTGTTCAATGGATGTTGTGTTATGAATATCTTTTACATGCATTTGAGTTGTAGATGAATGTTAGAATTCGTTTGCTGGGATAGAGATACATTTTTCTATCCGAGAGTGTGTTGAGTTAAGTATAGTTCTCTAGGATAAGTGCAAGGAGTGTGTGATAGAGGGAGGAAACTTTGTAAGCCGATGCAAGGAGTGTGTATATGAACTCAGTGGATTCAGAAGAGAAGTTGTCAAGAGGGCACACCATATTAATTTACAGACTCAAGGAGAAATTTCAAGGCAGTTAAGTCCCTTGAAAATAAGGACTATGTGGGAAGAGGCACAGTTCAGAGTTGTTGATCACTCTGAAATAATATTCCAGGAAGGCATTGAGCTTGCGTGAGCATACCCAGGAAGTACATGGCTGAAGGTTTAGAGGAGTCCCATAATTTCTAAACATTCTGGTGAAGGAAGGCTTTGCAAGAAGTGCATCAACAAAGGAAAGGAGATGCCTTAAACCTTTCGATAAGGCCAAGGGAGAATCCGTTGAAGAACTGAGCCAAGCGCAAGGAGTGTGCCTAAGGTTTTTTGAATTTGCCTTATAATCTCAGGAGGAAGGGCGAGAAGTTTCCAGGAGGGAACGAGAATCTCACATAGGAACTTGGAACCTTGGAGGTTTTCAAGCCAAGCAAAGTCACAGGAGAGTTTCATAGTTTTCTGCAAGGAGTGCAGAAAACCTTCGAGAACAACCTAAGTCTCGAAAGGAGAAATTGAAATAAGTGTGCAAAGGAGTCTAGGACTTACATAAGTCCCGAAGATGGAGAAGTTACCCATATTCGAGGAAGAGACATGTGGCAGAAGATCGAGAAGTTTGGGAGTAGGAACTTTGGAAGGTCTACAGAGAACAACCAAGATCTGTCGTGAAGTTACGAAGAGAGAAGTAAATCTTGGTCATCCATTGAGGAGGACACGTGGAGTAGGGTTAGCACATCGTTGATTTAGAAATCAAAATAAATCAGAGTCAGAAGGAGAGAGGAGTCGCGAAGTCCGAACTCGCGATTTGATCATAGTCGTTGATCACGAGAAGAACGAGGACCATAGATCTGGTCCCGAAGAGTTTGTCGATTCAGAAATCAGGGAAAGGGAAGAAATAGATCGTGAAAGACCTAAATTGCAAGGTTGTGAAGATATTTGGTCCATGGTCGCAGTCCATGGTCACATCAAGAGAGGAACCTAGCATATAGAGCTAAGGTCGTTGGCGCAAGAACCGAAAAGCGCTAAGGAGAGGGTCTATGGGTGCCACATAGCAGGTGCTGAGAGAGTGAAAAGGGGCCTATGTCAATTTAAATCGGTTCCATATGGAGCCCAACGAGTCATTCGACTCGATGACTTGAATGATCCTAGACTGGGAGGTCGCGATGACCCATCATCGGCAAGAGAGAAGGGGGAAGTTGTCACCATTGCTTCTAGGCTCTCCTACAGAAGTTAGGACTTCCTTTAGTGAGAGTTTGAGTAATAACATTTCCTCAGGAAACTATTGGAAGCTTTATTCTTACTTAGGGTGTATAAATCCTCCATCGTTCATGATCCCAAGAAAACATTTATTTGTTGGTATTTACAGGGAATTGTCCCCTCTTTTCCTTGGGTTTGGGATCTCTCCACTTGGATGCTTGCTGAAATATTTTCTTATGTCTTCTTGTCTTCTACCATCTACAGAACTATAGAAATAGTTCCACACATCCTTGCACCAATGTAGTAGTATCTAACTTAGACACTAATCTATGCTCCTGTGGTGGCATTGGATTTTGTTTTTTCTTTCATAGCTTGCGCTTCCATTATTTCCCTTTCCTTTATATGACCTCTTCATATCTTATGACTCTCTTTCTTACTTCATCCTTCGGGTATTCTTAATTAGAATAGGGCTATCCTATACCCATGATGGATATATGACCCATGATGACCTTGTTTTTATCACACATCTTGAATCATTCAGTTGTAGATTAGTATTGATCTATCTTCTCTACTTATTTTAATGAATTAACCACATCTGCAAGTTGTATACTCATATGAATATAAGATAGGTAGGTAATCATTTCTTCTATTTCATAGCCAAAGCTTCGTTAAACAAAAAATGAATGTTTTGGTAGGCTATTTCTATAATAACCATCCTATTTGGAACACACTTATGGAAAGTGTGAGGTTCCTATGTATCACTATATATATTGATATATGATTATCCTTCATATAGGTACCAATATCCCATAGTCTCTAGGATCATCATAGCATTAGTTGATAACACAAGGCACCTTCTTCCAAATATTTACTCATACAATGGGGATAATAATTGATCATAGATTTCCTATAGAATGTATTGTACCAAATTACCAATGTTCCAATATGTATTTGTATACATGTATGGGTGGGAATTTGTTTTTCCAGTTCTAAACCATCCTTAGGAATGGGTTTTCTGTGCATACAATATCCAATAAATAAGAAACCATATATAACTTTGGTTTGGTTCCTTCTGGTGTTTCTTTCACTTTCTTCAGGACATCATTCAATGTATGTTATAGGATGGATGCCTACTTTAAATTTTCCCTTCACTAATGGTCTAGCGTAATAAAGAGACCCAAGACTCTTTTAAGTTCACATGTTTCTCCACATATAGTCTACTAATTAAGAGTAAAACATATCAAACTAGACCTTTAAGGTTAGTAGTGGGATACATATTCATATCTCTAGCCTTGAATTGCCTTCCTTACTCCTATCATTCCTTAATAATATCATAGTAATTATGTGTTTCCAAGAATTATTTGGCCCACCTTTTGGTTATGTATTCTACTACTCTTGGAAACCTAGAGTATACTTATATTTCCCTACCCTGATAAGAAGCTATGCATATTTTAGTCTCAAACATTAATTTTCTAGTCTCTAAGCTCATGTTCTCAACCAACCACTGGATCATGTCAAAGCATGAGAAAACTGATGATTTGGTCGTCGCAATGTGCATTTGGGATCTCCTGACATTGTAGGTTATGATTTCTTCATCAACATTCTAAGAATTTGGATTGGTGAAAGTAGTAATTCTTATGACATCATTATACATTTTGAAAATATTTGCATAATTGGAATTATGGGGAAGGCCTTTATTGCCAATTTGTATATATAGGTCACTGTGGCACTCTCTTTTGTCTCTGGCTCAATGATTGAAACAATTTCGTTTGTTCTGTCCTTATTGGGAGACATTTGTACAAACATATCATTATACATTCAAAAAAAAAATTTATCAATTGAATTAAATAAATAAAGCAAGATTTAACCTCAATGAATTGTTTGAGAGAAGGTTTATATGTTTGGGAATCCTATTTAACTGCCACTAAAATAGCCTTTCTAGGTCTATTGTACCTAACAAATGAGATAAAAGGAGATCGAACCCATTATATCAAATAACTTCATTGTAATAAAAGCAAATATTTTACATGAGTCCCTCTTAATCATGTCTTAGTATTTCTTGTATACTTCAAAATTTAACAATGTTCTCCCTATAAAAATGAGTTCTTTTTGGGTTTTTCATGATTGGTAGGTAGTACACTAGTCAAAGTATATGCTTATGCTTTTTCTTATTAGTCAAGTTACTGCAACATGTTATATGTGACCATATTGTTAAGTTCTAGTCATCGCATAATACTGTTTTAAGTTATAGCATTTTAAATATTAGTTTGGAGTTGAGGAATCTAATATAAGCCTAGAAGGTTTTATTGTTGTTATTTTGATTGATAAAGAAAGGCTTGTTTGTATTATTTTTTTGTTTTCAAGTTGGAGTCACTTTGAGACCTAACATGGGGGGTATTATGTGAACTCAAAAAGAACGCTTATCAAGAGATCATACCACAATCGAAATCCAAAGGGGGCCTAGACCAATAGTCAAGAAAATAATTAAGTTCAATGGCATTGAAGAGTATCGGGAATCCTAAGACTAGATGAAACATAGATGGTGAGAAAGCATCAAGGAGAAAAATTGGAAAGGGAATGCTCAAGGAGATTCCACTAATAGATACTAAATCCTAATATGCAGTGAATTTAAAGAACCAACACATAGATAGGAAAATTGATTCCACAAGGATTCATTGAAAAACAAAATACACCAAGATTTTGAGTAATCCAAAGACCAAGAACTGACACATTTGAATATTGTATAAATAATTGTGCAAGCATTTGCACTATGAAGAGAAGAAGTGAAACAAAAATCAAGAGAAGCATTGATCTAATATATCCAAAATGTTGACTTTGATGGTAAGGGGAGTGTAAACGATCATATGTTCACCCTTTGTACCCATTGGTAATTCGAAATTAAAAGAATTGAATCGATCAATTGGATCACATTCAAAGGTACCTTGAGGGGTTTCTAAGAGTTATAACACTCAAATGGAATTAGGCATCAATCCCAACCATGACCCTATCAACTCCAGGTCTAATACAATAATGTCAATATCATGTGTTAGGATAAAGTATATACAATTTTAAGGAAATATGGATCCATAACTCTCAAAATTTTAGTGTATTTTTTAGATCCTTTCTCTAGTAAGGCATCTTCTCATGGTTGAAATATTGTGAATGTGTCATCTAAATGAATACTACTAAAGTTGATAGATGCATGGTAAGCCTTCATAAAACACATGTTCCACTAATAGTAATAAAAATTGTAATGAAATAAGGAGTAGGCATAAAATGGAAGAATTTGTTTTTCGGAAATGCACAATTTTGTTATCTACAAGCAATTATTTTCAAAGGTGTGTCATTATTCCAACTACTTAATTACCTTCCTTGTCTTTGGTTGTAAGATTCACCTATCAACAAAAATGTGTTATGATGTGTAATTACAAGCACACATCTTGAAGTTTCATGTGATACTTGTTCAAATAAAAAGGAAGAAAGTGTTGGTTATAATTATATTATTAACCTTAGATGAGTCCATCACTTTCCACTAACAAGCTTCTAATTGTGGTTGCTAACTAATTGGGCAAACCCATGTTTATTTACAAATTTGTAGAATACAAAATTAAATGACAATGCTAAAAAAATTTCGATCTAGGAGAATGTGGAATGGAAACAGATGAGATTTGTCATATGTTAAACACACTTATTATATTGACAATTGAATAAAATATAATATGCATAACACAAGAATGATTATGGTAATTTTATGAATATCGAGTTCTTGGCCTTTATCATTTGAAGAAGTTCAAGGTATCTTACTTTAAGTTGTCTTGCATCTCAACTAGAGCTTCTTTTTCTCCTTCCCCTAATCCACATATGAGGAGTTGTGTTATTCCCCCTCAGAGGAATTTTGATTGATTTTGGTATCCTCTTCCACATTTTTTACCAAGTTTTGGACATGCCCCATATCAAATATTGACTAGTTTCTTTAAAAAATATGCACTAAAATGTTTTTATTTTATAGTCCAATGTTTGGATCATTGCATTCCATCAAATTCAAGGATGGTCATGTTTAGTGATCCTTTAAACTTAGATCTAGCTCCACATATATTATTTCACATGAAATAATACTATCTTCCATACATTTATGAATGCTAAAAAACTTTTCCAAAGAGCCTCCAATTTTCTCCATGGCCTCTTCCCAAAAGACAATTAGTAGACATGGAAGTCATGCATAAATAGGGTTCAAGGAAACTGTTATAGATGTTGTGTTGAATTTTGTGAAAAGTGGAAAGAAGATGGCAACTCCACCCCAAAACCAAAGCCCTTATTCCATTGATTTGTTCATATCTTTAGTTTATTCAAAATGAAATTGAAAAATATTTTAGCACACAATTTCATCAAAAAATTTATTGCCCTTATCCAACCCATATGTTCACCCTAATTCGTCTAGAATACATTCAAATTATAGATAAATGCATCTTCTTCGAAATTTTTAATGTTGTCATGGACATCTTTTGAAAACATTGGAAGAACCAGAGAACAATCTGTTGGATCATGTTGTCATTGTGTTATAACCCTAAAATGCATCACACAGGTTTACCTGGCATCAGGCCAACTCATGCCTCTTCCTAGCCAAAGCCATGCTGAACAAATCCTCAAAAAACCACTTAAATCAAGGGACCCGCGCCCTAACCTTTCACTGGGCGCGGGTGACCACATGCTGACCTTCTACTGCACGCGGGTATCTGTGGGCTAACCCACTACAGCCCGCGGGTACCTAACAAAGCAAGAAATCAGGAAAGTTTCCGCCGGGACACGAGGCTTTTTGTCAGTTAACTGGAACTCCCGGCCATGCATGGCCGAGAGTTCGTCTAAAACCCTAGCTCCTTCTAGCCTATAAAAGGAGGGGTAGGGGTACTATTCAGGAGGGAAAAATCATAGCAAAGAAACTCTGCCAAATTGCCAAGTCCATTATTGTCCCAACCCTTTAGCTTTGCCTCAAGCTTCAGGAGAAATTCATGCTACAACAGTTGGAGGACAAAAGAAGAGGAGGAGCCCAGGATCAGGATTGAGGAACGATGGCCAGTCTCAGAATTCATTGTAAGTGATTCATTTTGAGACTAATGAAAAAGATGCTTTTCCCGTCCCAAATACATGAATCTCATCTATGTTGTTTGATTTATGTTTTATTTCTAACCCCCTAGTAGATCAGT
>SNQJ01S0008220.1:0-13195 GCA_010110895.2 Picea sitchensis
TAACAACATCCAAGGTCCATGACAATGAACAACAGATAGTTTCCCAAATTGCTTCTATAATGGCTTCTCTAGTTCGATTAAAGCAGAAAATTGCTATCCTAGAGGTATGTTAAAAAACCCGATTGTCAACCTGAGTAAAGATGCTTATTCTGGGGCATCCAACCAAAGGGTATCTGCTAATTCAACCTGTGAAGAACCAAAAAAGGACACGGTGCACCAGCTCTTTGAAAATATGGAGATAGGGGAACAGGAGTCTGTGCCTACAAATATGGGCCTGGAAGAGGCCACAAGCCACCACATTTTCTATAAGATTATCTTTTTTTAAATTATTTGCATGTTAGGTACTTTTTATAGAATCTATAGTAGCAGTAAACACTGGGAATTTTTGCCAGCAGACATGTAAATTACTAAATTTTGTCTTTTGATCTGGAATTGTGTATATTGTTTGAAACTTCAAGACATACAGTTTGATGTACTAGTGTTGTCTAGCTCAGCTACAGCCTTTTATTATTAATATAAATTTCCCAGTTTTGGTTAAAAAAAAACTTTCATTTATCATTAAGAATGCACTCACTAAAAAGGAACATATTTATTTTTCCGACTAGCTACACTAGCCAGATACTAGGAATTGTAGTATTTAAAGAGACCATTTTCATTTGGGTCCTGCCAGAAGAACTAGCATGAAGCAAGTATTTACAGACCAATTGAAATGATAAATTTTGATTGGCCAACAATATCGTCAAATACTTGCATCCAAGCATTGGTGCAATCTTGTATCAAAGTAAACTTGAACCCTGGTTGACCAGTGATCCAGGTGGATCTTTGACTAAAAATTTGATTTTCTCAAAATCTAATGAAATTGTACTGATGTCAAATCTCTCGTCGCAAGCTTTCCAACGACGTTTGAACAGGCTCAAACAGACGTCGTATGCAGAAGTTATGGTGTTCTGAAATTTTGGTGAAACAAGCAAAAAGACTAGACAGGGATGACACGTGGCATCACCAGGACATGACATGTGGCAATACGACCTAACGTGGCATTGTATGAATTGCTGACATGTTGCATTGTACGAATGGCTGACATGTGGCATGTACAAACAGTTGACATGTGGCATGTACGAACAATAGACACATGGCATGTACAAACAGTTGACATGTGGCATGTACGAACAATAGACACATGGCATGTACAGATGACTGACATGTGGCATGTATGGATTCTAACATGGCATTGTGTGGATAATGACATGGCACTGTACGGATGCTGACATGGCACTGTACGGATGCTGACATGGCAGTGGTGTCTGGACTGTACGGATGATGACATGGCAAGTGACTGTGTTGATGTGGCAGGTGACATGTGCTGCCAAGTGGCCCAACCTGAGGGTGCTACGTGGCACTACGAATTTTCCCAATATGACCTATGTCAAAAATTTGTTTTGGAACAACCAACCTCCTCGTAACAAATCCAACAGCTTACCAACTTACCAAGAGATCTTCATTGAAAGGATTGCGGAAGGAATGTTATTTAAAGTTACATTAGTTGTAACTAAACATCAAAAGAAGAGGTCCGTGGCTTGGATCCCGCAACCTCCACCCACATAATCCGCCCTAACGAACCATATTACCAACGCACCACGATTTAATTGGTTGTTATGGAATGCGGGGATATGATATTTGTTATTGCAATATTCTTTTAGCCCGAAATATTCCTATGGCCGCGAGCTTGGAATTTTGGACCATACATTATATGGTTAATTCAATATTTCATTTGATATATGGTTATAAACCATATATTCAATACCATCAAATTTGGATCGAATCTAAACTTAAAACCATCGACCCTTTGGTATATAGCCAAAGGCATTTTTGCCATTAGAAAAAGGATTCCATGGTAAAGGAATTGCTATGGTATTTGTAAATGCAGAGGTATTTCCTGCATAGAAGACATAGGAGAAGTGGGTTTTTGTAAGCCGATTTTGGCAAAACGAGGGTGGAGAGGTTTTGCTAGGCTAGTAAGCCCTTTAGCAGTAGACCAGCAGCTTGTCATTGAAGGGTTTTTGCGGAGTATTCATTGTCATCCAGATGTTTTTCCTGTACGACGGAAGAATCGAGCATATTTAAGCCTTTTTACTGTAGGAAGAAAAGGAAAAGTTCTTCCCAAGCATGTTGCAGTCTTCCTGAAGAAGCCGAAGACTATTTGTTGCAGGTTGAAGATCCATTTGATGTAATTATGCTTTTGGCATCATTAATGGAGCGGTTGCGCGGTTGAAGTGGTCCCGGAGACGTAGCCCAAGATGGGTGAACTCCGTTATCAACTTGCTTGTGTCTTGTCTCTTATGTTATGATGTTTATTTCTCCATTTCAGCATTTCCTTGATGCATTAAGCCTTATAATTGAGCTAAGATAATTTACTCTTAAAATTTAGCAAATCAACCAGATATCTCTCTACCTCCATCACTTTATTAAAACATAAGAAATACTTACCTTATCGCAGTTGATAGGATGGAATCTTGAGGTTGTAGTCTATATGAATGATAGCTAGTTTATGAATTATGAACAACAGGAAATATCATAGATAGGATCTGATTACCACAAATTCTGTAAAATGTTGAAATTCATTTGGGAAGATAAAGAAAAGTCAATATGTGCAAAATCTATGGGAAATTCCAAGTTTTAAATACTCTGTTTGATGGATGGAAAAACCATTGTAATCAAACAAAGCTAAGCACAGCAGGAAGCAACAAAAATCTTAATAAAGCACACATCATAAATTGCCATAGGTTGAAGCCAGATTGTATATTTCATAAATTTAGTAAAACGTGAAAATATATTTACAAGAAAAAATTTAGCAAAGAACAAATATTGACATGCAAAACAATATTAAAAACAAGCCACCAGAAAATCAATCTTCGCAGGAAGAAGAAACTGACCAAGATTCCGGTTATTGATTCCAATAAGTTCTACTCCATCAATTCCCAAAATTCGATCAAGCTCTTCTGTGCAGTGAACCTATAAAATAAAAAAAGATGTGGTAAGAAACCAAAAAGAAAAGCTCTATAAACTAATTATGAGAAAAAATAACTGAGAAATAAAAAGCATGTTTTACAGAATTCTAAGTCTCCCATGAACTGTAACTGATAAACACAAGCCACAAAGTTCCAACTGATTCTGTAACATTTGAAACCATATATTCCAGAAATCTTATTGTTTATCGGATATCCCATAAGATTTTACGATTACACCTTACAATTTTCATATCTTCAAAAACTTGGCCCAATACCTATCATATGCACAGTTAGATGATTTGTTTGGCAAAGCCATTGCACAAGAGAAATTATGAACAGTAACTGAAAAACATAAGCCACTAAGTTCTACCTGATTCTTGAACATTTGGAACCATATATCCAGATCTTTTTGTCTTTGAAAATGCAACATATATTATAGTACAAATCAGGATACATGCATATTAAGATTATTACATCCAGCAGCCATGCTTGAGCCCGCTACCTACAAAAGCAAGGACAGCTAGAGTATCCACTTTGGCCTTGACTTGAAGATAGCAACTTCTTCCAAACTGAATGATGTGCTCGGCTCATGAAAAGTTGAAAAACATGCCTGTTGGACATATCACGTCCCACAAGGGCCTACCTGCATGCACAATCATCCATTTGATCCCAAACACAACGCCTTTCCAAATTAGAGGAGAAACAAAGAGAACATTATATTCAGCAGCCAATGAAGCCCAAAATGTTGCAACTTTGCAACTCTAGTAAACAAGCTTAACCAGTTCTGGCTTGTGACAAACCACACAACACTCAGTGGTTAGCCCAGGTGTGGTGCAATTGATCCAAGTACCCGAGTCTTAAAGAAGAGTGGGACTTCCAAATATGACTCCAGAATCACCTTGACTAATTATCTTCAACATTATACTTCTTGTTAAGACACTCAACCATCAAACAAAATGGTTGAATCCTGTAATACAATTCTTTGGTTCAGTAATCCATAAATGGCTTCCCATAAGCTATTTCCAGTCCTTCCAAATGGGTCTTTGAAAATCTAAACCAATGTTGCAAATATTGTTACTGGCAATTTATCAGAGGGGATCATTAACTAGTGTTATCATAAAAGTTGGCAAATTTTGACAAACTTTAAAAAATACAAAATATAGTCATTTTTTAAATAATAAAAAACAACATCAAATAATCACACATTTCCATGTAAATATGAAAGAAGACATATATAAGATGAATTATATGTCAGCCCGGTGGTTTAGCTCAAGTGGATGAGTGTTGTGGTTTAAAAGCATGAGGTCTCGGGGTCAAGTCCCCAGCCAGATATATTGTTGATATTGTTGGGCCTCACTCGATGTCCCCACCGGGCTAGGCTCCATAATCAGGACCGATAGTTTACCCCATTTACCATACATGAATAATGAGGAAGTACTCGGAGGGTTCTCCGCGAGGGTTTCCTTGGAAAAAAAGAAGAAGAATTGTAGGTCCATACATTGTGCATTAATTCTCTGTTGTTATCAAGTCAACACTCAAAACTAAATAGGCAATGCAAAACTAAATCAAATGTATCCCATCATTCATCAACAATCTACAATCGATTTCCTCTGCCCCTTTTATGAGCAAAGGTAATGGGCTAAGTTGCACAGATATGGATATAGTATCTGAAATGGATATGAGAAATCTTCAGAAAACCTGGATACGGTGTGACTAGGAATGTGAATATATATATATATAGTCTCAAGTGGTTAATCCTCGAAGAACTATAACGAATCAAGAGTGCAGAGATGTTGGAATGATGGGATTGATGGGGCAGATTGCCAGATATGGAATAATTACTGCCAGGCTTTAAAAAGGAGTCATCTCAAAAAAAAGGATACAGAGGATGAGCTTATTCGGTCCAAAAACCCAATTGGAGGTGGCTATATCCCAAAGCTTGGCTACAAAGTGCTCAGAGAGGATGAACTACTGCAGAAGCAGATCTGGTGGTGTAAAGAGATTTGGAAATTCAGGTGTCCACTGAAAGCAAAAAAAATTGTGGTTGGCGCTGAGTCAAAGGGTTCCCACATGGGATTTCATGCAAAGAAGAAGTTGGCAAGGGCTTGGTAGATGTTCATTGTGCAAGGTATGCGATGAAGATATAGCCCAAATGCTCATTCATTGTCCTTTTGCCGGATCTGTATGGAAAGAAATTGAAGTTTTTACTGGTCTTGGAAACATTTGGGGTGGGGGGGAGCAAAATGTGGAGGAATGTATGAATGCTCGGTGTAAAAATCCATTCACAAGGATGTATGGTTAGCTAGAAACTCAGGTCAGTTCATAGATAGAATCCCTCCTCAGCTAATATGTAAACTACCATGGATATTCCACTGGAATAGTTTGTTGAGTTTTCAATAGGCTAGGTTAAGCATGAAGTTTATTCCAATTTTAGCATTTAACCATAACCATAAATGTTGCAGCAACCAAGATCACAAGAAGAAGCACCATGCACAAGAACATAAAAAGTATCCTAGGAAACCCTTCTCAACAAGGGAAGAGAACCCAGCCAAATCCTTTGCTATATTCCTCAAGAGAAAGACCTTCACCACCAAGATAAACCCTAGCACACAAGAGGGTGCTCAAACCCTAGAACTCTAGCGCCCAAAAGAGGTGCACACTTTTCCCAAAGAAGTGTACTTGCTGAAATTTCCAAACTCACATGAAAGATATGATTCCACAATGGGGAATCTACCTTTACTTATACTAAATTGAACTTGTCAACATAAGTGTCTATTGGCACAACAGGGCCAACCTCACTAGCTTATAATATAATTAATATTAACCAGATTAATTATCATTTACATTAATTACTAGTCACATTAAGGTGGGGCCGACCTGTACCCTTTACATTACAATTAGGGTTACAGGCGGGTTTGACTCTTGAACAATATAGCAAGGGATTTGATACACCCACTAGTGTTCATCCACTAGGGGCACATCCATAGGGATGTCCATATCTCTGGCTCACTGCATTACACAGAAGAACCAGATCTTCACACGTTCACTTGTGCTTGTCCACAGGCACGTCCACTCTATCGATCTTCTTTCCCACTGTCTCACACATTAGAATCATCTGGAGTTTTCTCGTCAACTTTGTTGCTTAGAGGAGGCTAATACATCATCTTTATTCCTGTTCTCATGACGATGCACCCAACACTTTGGGATTTCACACGTTCACCTTGTGCTCAACCACAGGCACGTCTAACTCAACAAATTGCCTTTCCCACTGGATAATCATCTGGAGTTCTTCTCAACTCTATGAATGGAGGAGGTCATCTCTAGGTTCCAGCTCTGTCTCAGGCAGGAACCACATACCCTTCTTAGGGGCTTTCTCTCAGGTTTGTAAGTTGAGAGAAAGACTCACATAGCTGTAATGATCCACATCTCACAAGTTTGTAAGTTGGAGAATGTCTCACATAGGTGCAATAATCAACACTCCCTCTCAGCTAGGGAGGCATTCTTCATCATGCCAAGTCTCACACGAATGTACTCTGAATTTTGTCTTGGCTGGAGTCATCAATACTCCCTCTCAACTAGGAAGGCATTCTTCACAAAGTTAGTTTGGTGAAGATGTCTGCAATCTGCTCATGTGTAGGAAGATACTGTATGTGTACGATTTTCCTCTGCATCATATCTTTGATATAAGGATATTTCATCTCATTGTGTTTCGATCCATCAGGAAACACTGGGTTCTTACGGAGCTTTACACACAGCTCTTGGTTATCATCATAGGATCCATCTCATGGTCAAGTAAATCTGTCAGAAGCTTGTGAAGCCACATTGCTTCGCACACTCGATGCTATATACTCTACCTCTGTGGTACTCAAGGGCAGAGAGTTTTGTTTCCTGATGCATTAGGAAACCATAGCAAACTTCACGGTAGAACATCAACCGAATGTGCTCTTCCGGTCCATTGTACTTTCTGCTCAATCTGAATCGATATATCTTGCAAACTCAAGTTCACACTGGAGGCATATCTCAGGCCATATCCAACTGTGCCTTGTATATATCTCAATACATGTTTTGTTGTTGTCTAGTGAGTCTGTCTCGGTTGATTCATGACATGACTAAGCACATTCATTGCATGGCATGAATCAAGTTTGGTGTTAACCAGATACATCAGTGATCCAATCAGTTGTGGATCAGTCTCGTCTGAATCATCATCAATTTTCTTCTTTAAATCTATCATGGTGGATTTTTCATTCTGTCATATTGAACTTCTTTAATATTCTCACTGTATATTTTCCTTGACTCAGGAAAATCTCATTGGTCCTCTATCATACTTCTTGTCCCAAGAAGTAGTGCATCATACTCAGATTCTTCATCTCAAATTCAGAAGTCAAGGATTACTTGTATCCAACAACAAGGCTTTCTAAATAAGTCATCAGGATCAGGCTCTCGTCACCAATACTGTAATGATATAGGTTTGGATCAGAAATACTCTTGCTGAAATCTAAACTCATCAAGAATCTATCTATCTGATATAGTTTCCAACTCATGGATGATAGTTCGGATGGAAGTGTATCAGGTTTACTGGATCAAGTGTCTCATCATAGACAACTCCCTTTGTTTGTGAGAAACCTTTGGCTAATATGTTTCTCTACCTCTTGCAGAGTGAGTCTAGGTAGACTTATTATGCCTTACTGCAATATCTCTGAACATATCAACTGTAATAATGTTTCTCCCTCTGAATTGTTGAAGGGGGAGAAGGTACTTGTCTCACTGTCAATCTCTATCTGAGATTCTTTGGGTTTGTTTGAATGGTTATCTCTTCTTTGAGGACAACATTTCTGATTGTCTCGAATAATAATCAATCAAATATGGTTTGGACTCCCGTACCAGGGATAATGGTCCAAGTCTTTGAGGGCTCCCATACTAGGGATTTATTCAAAAATGCAATCAACTATAGAATTTGAAATCAATTGATTTACCTGATTTGTAGTCATGCTTTAGTTTTTAGAGGAAGTACTTTTCCTCTCTCTTTTCTTCATTCTTTTGAGGTGGGTCTGGATCAATATCAGCGGTGGAAGCATATTGTCTTCCCTTCTTCCTAGTTGGACAGTTTCTTGCATAGTGTCCATAACCATCACATCTGAAGAACTGAATTTCTGAAACATCTCTTCTTTGATAACCTGGATTTGATGAAGACTTTTCACCTTTAAATGTTTGTTGAAATTTCTTTTGAATTTTCCTCCCTTCTTTGTATGAAGTGCAAGAGCATGATTTTGTTCTGAGGAATCTTCTACTCCTCTATTTCTAAGTCTAAGTTCTTTTTGAGTACAATATGTCCATAGACGATCAAAGGTTGGTAGAGTTTCTCTTCCACTGATACTCTAAATGAAAGGTTCCCACGATTTTGGAAGATTCTGGAGAGTGGTTAAGACAAGTTCTCTATCAGACATGATTTCCCCAATGATCTCTAGTTGTTCTTTAATCTCTGATAACTTCATAAAGAAGATGGCAACTATGTCACCCTTCGTCATCTTGGTACTTTGAAGTTGGCTCTTTAAGGTAAGAGCTCTGAGGGTGTAGTCACTTTCAAACATTCATTTAAAGCTTTGTACATATCATAGGTTGTCTTCAGATTGGCAATACAAGGCAAGAGGTGATCTCTTACTGAGTAGATGATTAATTTTCTTGCTTTGACATCTTCTTCCTTTCTTATCTTCTTCTCTATATCTGTAGCTGTGGTTGGTAGGGTTTTAGTTGCCACATCCAAGAGGTCATCTTCTTCAAGAGTGACTTGAAGCCTTGATTTCCAGGAGTTGAAGTTGCTTGCTCCATCAAGCCTATATTCTACTAAGGCTTTGTTCTTCATTCGATTGGTTTCTTCAAACTCTCACCAAGTGGATTTTGAAAACCTAATGATTAGGTTGAATTAGTAACCTTGGATTATGTTGGACTTATGACTGCCAATAATCAACTTGATAGTGTCACAAAGATGGTTGTTGATTCAGGAGAAGTGTTTCTTCATAAATCTAGAATTAATATTTTGCAGGAAATTTCGGCACCTTCGAAACCCTCGAAATTTCGTTTTGAAAGCTTCTGGAGTGGGGTTGGAAGAGGCCATACTCTTCTATGCCAAAAGTATCCCCAGCATCCAAGTATTAAGGGTTGAATCACCACTGAAAGGAAGGTCGTATGGAATTTTCTAGAAACCCTARAAGGGTCGTATGGTTCTGCAAAAGGTGAGTTGAGACTTGGTGGATGCTTGTGCGATGGGTTCTTTTAAGACCTATGCTCTGATACCATGTTGAGTTTTCAATAGGCTAGGTTAAGCATGAAGTTTATTCGAATTTTAGCATTTAACCATAACCATAAATGTTGCAGCAACCAAGATCACAAGAAGAAGCACCATGCACAAGAACACAAAAAGTATCCTGGGAAACCCTTCTCAACAAGGGAAGAAAACCCAGCCAAATCCTTTACTATATTCCTCAAGAGAAAGACCTTCACCACCAAGATAAACCCTAGCACACACGAGGGTGCTCAAAACCTAGAACTCTAGCACCCAAGAGAGGTGCGCACTTTTCCCAAAGAAGTGTACTTGCTGAAATTTCCAAACTCACATGAAAGATATGATTCCACAATGGGGAATCTACCTTTACTTATACTAAATTGAACCTGTCAACAGAGGTGTCTATTGGCACAACAAGGTCGACCTCACTAGCTTATAATATAATTAATATTAACCAGATTAATTATCTTCTACATTAATTACTAGTCACATTAAGGTGGGGTCGACCTGTACCCTTTACATTACAATTAGGGTTACAGGCAGGTCTGACTCTTGAACAATATAGCAAGGGATCTGATACACCCACTAGTGTTCATCCACTAGGGGCACATCAATAAGGATGTCCATATCTCTGGCTCACTGCACTACAAAGAAGAACCAGATCTTCACATGTTCACCTGTGCTTGTCCACAGGCACGTCCACTCTATAGATCTTCTTTCCCACTGCCTCACACAGGAGAATCATCTGGAGTTTTCTCGTCAACTTTGTTGCTTAGAGGAGGCTAATACATCATCTTCATTTCTGTTCTCATGACGATGCACCCATCACTTTGGGATTTCACACGTTCGCCTTGTGCTCAGCCACAAGCATGTCTAACTCAACAGATCGCCTTTCCCACTGGATAATCATCTGGAGTTCTTCTCAACTCTCTGAATGAAGGAGGTCATCTCTACGTTCCAGCTCTGTCTCAGGCATGAACCACGTACCCTTCTTAGGGGCTTTCTCTTAGGTTTGTAAGCTAAGAGAAAGACTCACATAGCTACAATGATCCACATCTCACAGGTTTGTAAGCTGGAGAATGTCTCACATAGCTGCAATCATCAACATAGTCGTCACAACAAATCTTACAATATTCTTAAATCTTTTATTATGCAGTTTATTACCTTAGATCTCAGATTTATTATTACTAGCATAGTGCTCAAAATTATGGAAATAACAGAAACTAAAATGAAAGAGGCAAGAAAATGAACACACCATCCACATAAATGAACACAAGATGTGACCTTGGAAACCCAATACGGGAGAAATCCCAACTAGAAGGTGAGGCCTATGCTCTATTGTCTTTTTCTCAGTGATGAAATGGAAGTACAAAGAAAGGAGCACTCACTATGGGGTTGCCATGGACACTATGTCTTGAATGGTTGCCACAAAATCTTCTACCTCCTTTATTGTGCTTCAATATCCCACCCCTAGATGTTCTTCTCAACTACGGAACAATAACAATAACAAAAGAATGGAACCCCTTCTCTTCCTCATGGCCCAATATTTAACATAGCCCGATAGTTGTCTAAGGTTAGAGTTAGGGTTTTTGCATGCTTCAACCCTCAATTAATGTTAGGGCATTGGGCCCTGTAGAATCTTCTTGAAAGTCCACATCTATGAGTAATGGGGGTTAACGTGGCATCCACTCGGTATCATGGTGATCAACAGGGTAGGTAACTTGCGAGAGGCATAACTTTTGTGTACGAACTCTGATTGAGGTGATTTTTCCACCATTGGAAAGCTCATCATGTGTAGAATAGCATCAAGGGGTTGGGAGCTAAGCTAGCAAAGTCTTGAACACATAAAGTGTCATTTGATGCCTCAAACTGACTCTAAAGTTTCAAGACCCCAAATCTCCAAACTAGGACCTGCCCTTAAAATGGGCCTCCAAGCCAAATTTTTCACCTAGAAAGTACCAATGGTTCATTATGGATCATTTCAAACAATGATCCATTATGGTACCTAAAAATTATATAATGATTCATTATGGATCATCAACTGTGTGCATCTAAAGGACTATATATTCTTATACATTTCAAACAAGTAAAGGATAGCAAACCACCAAGTGTGGTCTTGAACGAAGTGATAGATAAATATGGGGCCTGGGCCTATTTCGATAAGGCAGCCCAGGGAAACCCATCAATAGGAGGGGTTGGGGGGATTTATATCTATCTGATTCTCACTTCCTTAAATTCAAAGCAGGTCTAGTTAGTAGTTCAAATAATAAAGAAGAAATCACGGCATTAAAATTGATATTAAAGGTGGTTGTTGAAAAGAGTGTTCAAAAGCTTCAAGTAACGGGCGACTCAAAGGTGGTGATTGATTGGATGAGGGAGGAAAGAATTCTAGAAAACTTCCTTCTAACACCCATTTATGCATAAAAGATATTATTAATGAAATTTCTTTCATGCATGTTTTCAAAGAAAGGAACAAGATTGCAGACAAACTTTCCAAAGATGGCTTGCAAAAGGCTCTAGGCACTTGGCATCTGTGGGAACAACAAGAAGATTTTATTTTTGAACATGATCTAGGTCATTTCATGTGAGGTGGTGTGCTCTTATATACACAGTGGTTGGAATGGTTGTTTTAGTTCCTACTGTTACTGTATACTAAGACTTTATCCGGGTCTTATGTACATTCCTTATTAATCTACTTATTGTTTGGAGGAAGAGTGTCATTTCAGATCCATTAAAGACAATATAAGGACTGTAATACATGTTTTTTATACTCTTGTAGGCTCTAGCTGGTATGTATTTTGAGGTCTTGCTAACCCCTAGATTTGCCCCTTTTGCAAATCTGGAGGGTTAAGAGCCAGCTTACTTTATCAGGATGGTGTTCAAAGTTGGTTTCCGAAGACTGTTTTCATGAGACAGAGGTTGGTTCCCACAAAGTTCAGATGTAGGATGGTACAGTGATGTGATCCTAGTTCAGAGTCAGAGACATTGCACATGTTTTTCATCAGTTTTGGAGAAAATTGTTATTTTAGCAGTCTTCCTACTTTTTAGTAGCCAGAGTTTGGAGGTTCGCATGATGGAGATGATGTTATGAACATAAAAATACATATAAATAGGTAATAATTAATAATATAAATAACTAATGATTAATAATTAATTATGAAGAGACATGACGTATGAAAGGTCATGTCTCTTATGAAAGGGAACCCCTGTGTGGGTATATATATACAAGCCATCATCATCATTGTAATATCATCTCATTATATCTTATTATATCATATATATTCTTATACATTATTATTTAATATATTTACTATCCTTAATGGATTATTGCGTACTGTCCTATTTATATTGGATATTTACATAGTGAACCGGCTTGGTTCACCACATTGGTGTCAATACACTAATACAAGGAATCGCTACCACATCGAAGTTTAATAAAAGAATCAATCACTGAAGTCATTAACACTTATATATAAATAGTGAAGTGAAAAATATTTATTTTACCCCTTTGGAACGGAAGAACGAGGCACTTTAAAAGAAAGGATACTCATTTGGTTTGTATAGTCTATAAGAAAGGGTATTAAAAGAAAAAGGAACATAAATATATTTTGTTAGAATTTTAGGGTAAGTTGAAAACAGCAGTCTCTTTTTAAATTTAAAGCAAAACTACTTAGATCTGAAGTATAAACATCCTATAGTGATAGATCTATAATAAGCAGTGACAGTAGAGAATATGTCAGATCTTAAAACCATCAAAGTAAACTCAGACTGTATGCAATCACTAGGTTCAGATCATATTGATAACAGTCCTATAAATGCAACTGTAGATTTATATTTCAGACAGTAATAAAGATAACAGTGCTGTAAAACTTTAGATCTCAATCAATAACAAAATCTCTTCTACGAT
>SNQJ01S0008220.1:39444-71637 GCA_010110895.2 Picea sitchensis
CTGCTTGGTTACAAACCAAGACTTCCATGCCCCAGGCATGGTTACCCTGGTTACAAACCAGGGGCCCTAGACATATCTAGGGTCTTCAACTGCTTGGTTACAAACCAAGATTTCCATGCCTCAGGCATGGTTACCCTGGTTACAAACCAGGGGCCCTAGACATATCTAGGGTCTTCAACTGCTTGGTTACAAACCAAGACTTCCATGCCTCAGGCATGGTTACCCTGGTTACAAACCAGGGGCCCTAGACATCTCTAGGGTCTTAGCCATCCTCCAGGAGAATGGCTCTCGCTGCTGCATGTAAATTTAACATATTTTAAAACGAAAGTATATTATTATATTATATTATATCAAGGAAGTATAAAGTGTATTTAAATATAATTATACCAAAGGACTTAGGTATATTTAAAAGGTGAAAAAAAAAGGAGATACATATATTAAAAAGGGAGATACTTTAAAGGAAAAAGTGATTAAAGTTAAGAAGAATAAGAAACGGAATTAATAATTTGCATTCAAGCCATTAAAGGAACATTCCAATTGGTGTTAAAAGGTATTTTTTATATTAAGTTATAAAAAGGGAGAACAATATTATTATTTTTCAAAGTCCACCATATACCATAAAAAGGGGTTATTTAACCTTTGAAGAAACAACAGGAAAGGAGTAAAAGGAATTCTTTATTTTCAAATAATTCATTGAAAAGTTTTAATATAAAGGTATATGAGCTTCACAATCAAGAAATAGGTCATCGTAAAATATTGACGAAAGTCATAATGGACAATTCTAAAATGACGAAAGGAAGATTTACTTATGAAGGTTGTCCGACCGTAGGTTACGGGTTTTCGACATTAAAGGGGAATATTCAGGGAACAAAGGTTAATATTGTTATTGGCTTGGATTATAATGCTAATTACATGAATATTGATTTGCCAAATCAATTATTAATTCCAAAACCAAATATAATTGGAAAAGAAGATTATTTTCAAATTAAGGAGTTACAAGTGACAATTAATGAATATGAGTATATATCTCAATTCTATGTTACAACTATGTATCAAGAAGAAGTTGACATCATCATCGGGTTAACCTGGTTTAAAAGTCTAGGTACCTTCATCTTAAACAGCAAAAAAAATTTGTGACATTCCCCTATAAGGAGAAAATGATAACATTACAAGACACTACATCGGAGCTAGATTCAGTGACACGAGAAGACTTTGGCAATATATCAGAAGTAATACTTCAAGAAAATCAAAAAGCAATGCAAAGGACGCAGAAAGAATTTGACGAAGTTATCACAGAAAAAAACAAAGAAATTTCCCACTTAAAAGACCACAATAAAAAATTACTCGGCCAAATCAAGAAGGCTAAGGTTACAAAGCTATATGTAAAAAAAATAGAACAAGGAAAGGAGGATCTCGAAAAAGAATTGAAGAAGAACCTCACAGAGAAAGAAGAAGAAAATTCTCGTTTGAAGAACCTTAATCAGTTGTTACTAGAACAAATCAGAAAATTGAAAGAAGAGAAGCTTGAAAATCCAGACATTAAAGATATTGACAGATCATGTCATGAAAAAAGTACTGCTCAAGAAATTACAAAATCAACTAGAAAAAAGACATCAGATGTCGAAGTACAAACGATGGAAGCTCCAAATAAACTTACTAATCAAAATTCAGCCATTAACAAGGCAACATCGACACATGAAGAAAACCATATATCACAGTCAAAAGAAAAAAATGTTACAAGTATGATAAGGGGAAATCATGTAATTGTTGATATTATGGTAGCTGCAGGAGGTATTGACCTCCACGTGTAACCCTGACAAGAATAGAATATTCCGGGAAGCAAGAAGAAACCCTAAAGCATGGATAATAACCCTAAGAGGCAAGTCAACTCGAGAATATTTATTATTAAGTGTTTAGCCTCTAGAATGAGAAGTCGGCCCAAACAATTCAGGAAAAACAGTATAAATACAGGACGTCAGAGCTCATTTTGAGTACACAGCTCGCAACTGCAAAAGTGAAGAAGTGCACACTGCAGAAACTAGGTAAGTGCACAGGTCTAGGGAGTAGCTGCAGTTGCAACTACTGCAACCTGTATTCTCGGTTTAGACTTGGACTTTCTGCCTTGTGTGCTAGCTCTAGAGAGAGGTACGCTACATTGATTGGCTATTAGGCCTAGGGTTTTCTTCCGGAATTATTCTCTGTCAAGGTTAAGGTGCTCGGGGGTGGCTTCGGCCTATGGTTGGGTGACAATATTGTTATATTGCCTATGGTTAAACAAGCACATCTACATTATTCTAACAGGTTATGGGCTCACACTATCTTGGGACAGTCTAACCGCTGGAAGATAGATTGGGAGGATTTTCTCAGTTACAGTTGCAGTTGCAGTCAGTTTTTGCTGCAGCAATTGAACCCTAACCCTCTTGTTGAAGCACCTTAAGTGAAGAGATTGACCTAATTTTTGGATAGCCTAGTGTGCCCTAACCCAACGCACCCCCTGGTACTCTCAGCAAGCTAAGAAGCCAAGTTTGAATTTTTGGTCAAAGTCAAAGGTTGACCAAGTCAAAGCAGTCATGACTTACTCTATGAAGTCAGAAAACAAGTTAGAAGGGGCTTCTAACTTCAGAGCATGGAAGACAAGAATTGATCTCATCCTTGCCAAGAATAAAGTGTTGGATATTGTGAAAGGAAAGATCGTGGAACCACAGTTTGAAGAAGGAAAAGAGAAGGAACCTCAGAACGTTGCAATTATGGAGAAGTTCAAGGACAGTGACATCAATGTAATGAGTATCATAGTGGACTCTATAAAAGACCACTTGATACCCTACATCTCTCATATTGACTCATCTAAGAAGATGTACGATGCCCTAACTAACTTCTTCTCAGTCAGAAACATTGGACAAGTAATGAGTCTGAAGAATGAGCTCTGTGACATGAAAATGAATGATGATGACAGCATAACATCATACCTTGTGAGAATCTCTCAATTAAGAGATCAACTACAAGCTATTGAAGAAATCATTTCAGAGAAGGAACTGATAAATATAATACTCAATGGCCTTCCCAAAACATGGGATGCATTTGCCGCAAGCATGAACACAAGAAAGGAATATCCCACATTTGAAGAACTTTGGACTGCTGTGCACAAGAAGAATCAAGGATTAGCGCAACAGAGAAATTCCAAAGGAAAGATGATCATCAAGCCTACACAACAAAGTTCAAGAAATTCAGGAATAAGAAATAATTTGACTCAAGGAAGAAACCAAATCAAGAGAAAGATATGTCCAAAAAATACAACGCTTCAACTATCGAAAATCTGGTCACTACAAGAATCATTGTCCTGAGTTAAAGAAAAGGAAGGAAACACACGAAGCATCAGTTTCCGAAGAAAGGGAACCCTCAAAGAAGGCCAAGCAGGATAAAACAGACGTTTTCTTCTAATATAAGGTAACAATATTCTTCATAGTTCTTGTACATACCATGTTTACATAATTTTTGTATATATCTTGCGTATCTATTTCTTAGAAGATAATATGTTCAAGTGAAACAATACCTATGGAAGAATAAAAAGATAACGATTGTTATCACGATGACTACAAGTCAAGCAATACACATGAAAAGATGAAGTACATTGACAATCCTTGGTAACAATTCCTGTGGAAGCTATTGCATAAGTAACAACTGTAAGATAAGCTGAAATCAGAATCAAACTTGAAAAAAAATAAAAAAAAACCAGAAGAGGTCAAATAGAAAGAAGTCAACATTCAAAAGGAAATTAGAAAAAGACTTGTGACACTTTGCAGAAGGCAATAAGGATGTAGACGGAGGCGTGGACTCTCTTAGATGGAAGGAGTTGATTATATAATTCCAAAAAAAGAGCATGCATTCATGCATGAAGCAAGGACTAGGAGGGAGCTAATCCTAAATGATATGATCCATTGAGGATTATGAAGTATCTGTCCATGTTCCAATTGAAAGTAGAAGCCATGATAAACAATATGTGCTCAATCTGACTCTAGAAGAAGTCTTCTTTGAAAAGAATCCTTAAAGTATCATCGGTTGTCCATCTACATCCATGATCATATGCCGAAAGGAAGAAGTTGGAATCTTCAGGGCATGGAATCTATAGAAGACTCCATGGACCCAACAGCTAAAGTGAAACATGAGGAAGAACATGAAGATTCCAAGAAAGAAAGAAAAATCTAGAACAACCAGTTATTATACTGAGAATCACAAGACTACCAGCTTGGTTTGAACCCACTAGAAGCAATCAAGCAGAAGTAATGGAAGATATGATGAAGAACAGTATATGTAAGAAATTGTGAAAAAGGATTATGAATGGAAGCATCTCGAGATTCAGAACTAGAGGTTCTTCCAGAAGGAGGAGAAGACTATGACAACATCTTGTTCCTGTAAACCAGATATACCTCTATCTGAGCTACTATATCTCTTGCAGTATCCATGGATTGAAGTTTACATCAGTTGGTTGTAAAAGATGCTTATGTAAAGCAATCTCAAGTTTTGAGGTATACCAGAAAGAGACCCATGTATGCAGATATAAGAAGACCTTCTATGGATTCAAACAACTTGAAGCGGAGTATCTCATATACAACAGAAGTGTGGTGAAAACTTTCTACGACAAAGATAGTGTATCGAAATAGTTACTCAGAAGTCCGAGATGATGGATTGTTAATCCATGACAAACTCTCATGATGACAGAAGAAGTGCTACTCAGATATGTTTCAGTTTGAGCCTTGCCATGATGTCATGAGCTAGCAGGAAACAGAAGTGTTGAATTCGACCATGATATCTATTGTAATGATCAGAGCTACATGAAGCCTTCAGAGAAAACCAGTGTTCCATAATAGACCAAAGTATATTGAGATCAAGCATTACATTCTTTGTGATGAAGTCCAGAAAAGAGAAGTGGTTCTCCAGTATATCTCCACCGATGAGCAGATAGCAGATATTTTTGGTAAAGCCTCTATCCAAGATCAAAAGTTTGCAAGTTGGGGCTCATGGAGACGACTTTCTTATTGAAAAAGGAAGAGATTACTCCCAGGTTGGGAGGGAGCACTGATGTGTTATTGATTTATGGACAGTCATTTTTCAGTTTGAAAAATGGTCCAGGATGAGCAGTTCCTTTCCAGTTTGGAAAGTGGTTTGAGATTTCTGACGGACATGCATTTTCCAGTTCGGAAAATGGTCCAGATCGGACAGTCATTTTCGTAATGAAAATGGTTCGATAGATTGTCGATGTACCATAGACAGCAATTCCCCTTGTGGCCAGTGTGGGGGAATGGTCTAGGACAGTTATTCTTCTTGTCAGTCACTCTGAGTAGTGGTCAAATAGAATGGTCCACCTCGTCAGGCAATCATTCTTTCGAAGTTCACAATTGTGAGCAATTTCGAAGAATGGTTCGTTTTGGAGGTTGGTGCAAGACAGTCATTTCCAATAGGAAATGGTTCGGACAGTCATTCCCTAGGGCAGACTCATTCTATCCAGGTTGCACTATGTTTAGTGCCAGAGGAATGGTCTAGGTTCCGCAATCAAGGGCAGGCATTCCCTAGAGCAGACTCATTCTCTCCAGGTTGCACTATGACTAATGTCGGAGGAATGGTCCAGGCTCAGAAATCAAGGACAATGATTCTTCTCTACCTGAGAAGAATATTCCAGATAGCCCATGGCTGATGTTTTACTTTTTTTAGGGTAGATGCTCTTCCAGATCTCACAGATGTGAGTGGAAGAATGGCTTAGATGACTCTGTTTATATCATGACATTGTTTTTATGCAGGTTGATATCAGATGATATGATTGCTATGGAGACAGTATGTCTCTTGACAGTAGATGTATGCTACTATGGTGGATGTGTTCCACTGGTTGTGACTATGTGTCACCGATTAAGTAGCTTTGTGCTACTTGGTGTGGTTGTGTACCACTGGATAGTAGTTGTGTACTACTATGGATAGACACAGTTGTGTTCTATTGAATGACATTGTTCCGATTGCCATATAGACTATCAGTAGTGTTGAAAAATACTATCAACTAGATCAATAGTCAATGTGCTAGTTGTTGATGATTGCAGCTACGTGAGACATTCTCCAGCTTACAAACCTGAGAGAAAGCCCCTGAGAGGGGTGTGTGTTTCCTATTTGAGACAGAGCTAGAATGTAAAGATGGCCTCCTCCTTACAAAGAGTTGAGAAGAACTCCAAATGATTCTCCTTTGTAATGTTGTGAGAAAGGAGATCTACAAAGTTGGACGTGCATGTGGCTGAGCACAAGGTGAACGTGTGAAATCCCAAAGCATTGGGTGCATCGTCATGAGAACAAAAATGAAAATGATGTATTAGCCTCCTCTGAGCAGAAGAGTTGATGAGAAACTCCAGATGACTCTCCTATGTAATGCAGTGGGAAAGAAGATCTGTTGAGTGGACGTACCTGTGGACGAGCACAGGTGAACGTGATCCTAGTGGTTGAGCACTACTGAAGAAGTGGTTCTTCTGTGTAATGCAGTGAGCCAGAGATATAGACATCCCTATGGATGTGCCCCTAGTGGATGAGCACTAGTAGGTGTATAAGATCCCTTGCTATATTGTTCAAGAGTCAGACATGCCTGTAACCCTAATTGTAATGTAAAGGGTACAGGTCGGCCCCACCTTAAAGTGATTGATAATAAATGTAAAAGATAATTTATCTAGTTAATATTAATTATATTGTGAGCTAGTGAGGTCGGCCATGTTGTGCCAATAGACACTTTTGTTGACAGGTTCAGTCTAGTATAAGTAAAGGTAAATTCCACATTGAGGAATTACATCTTTCATGTGAGTCTGGAAATTTCAGCAAGTACACCTTCTTGGGAAAAGTGCACACCTCTCTTTGTCACTAGTCTTCTAGGGTTTACAGTGTTGGTAACGAGAGCCTGACCTAGATAACTTATTCAGAAAACCTTGTTGGATACAAGTAATCCTTGAATTCTAAATTCAAGATGAAGAATCCGAGTATGATGCACTACTTCTTGGGACAAGAAGTATGACAGAGGACCAACGAGATTTTCCTGAGTCAAGGAAAATCTACAGTAAAATTATTAAAGAAGTTCAGTATGACATAATGCAAAATCCATTGTGATGGAACTAAAGAAAAAGACTGATGATGATTCAAACGAGACTGATCCACAATTGATTTGATCACTGATGTATCTGGTTAACACCAGACTTGATTCATATCATACAGTGAAATGTGTTTAGACATTTCAAGAGTCAACCAAGACAGATTCGAGGTACAGTTAGATATGGCCTGAGACATGCCTCTAGTATAAACTTTGCAGGATATGCTGATTCAGATTGAGCAAAAAGTACAGTGGACCGAAAGAACACATCCGGTCATTGTTCTACCATGAAGTGTTCATGAAACAGGAAACAAAACTCTGTGGCCTTAAGCACCAGAGAGGCAGAGTATATAAGTGTGTGAAGCAATATGGCTTCACAAACTTCTGACAGATTTACCATGAGATGGATCCTATGATGATAACCAAGAGCCATGTGTTAAGCTACTTGAGAACCCAATGTTTCCTGATGGTTTGAAACACGATGAGATGAAGTATCCTTATATCAGAAAATATGACGCAAAAGAAAATTGTAGACTTGCAGTACCTTCCTACACCTGAGGAGACTGCAAACATCTACACCAAATAAACTTGGTGAAGAACGCCTTCCGAGTTAAGAGGGAGTATGGATGACTTTAGCCAAAAACAAAATTCAGAGTATATCTGTATGAGACTTGGCTTGATAAAGAATGCCTCCCTAGCTGAGAGGGAGTGTTGTTGAATGCAGCTATGGGAGACATCCTCCATCTTACAAACCTGTGAGATGTGGAACATAGCAACTATGTGAGTCTTTCTCTCAGCTTACAAACCTGAGAGAAAGCCCCTAAAAAGGGTTCGTGGTTCCAGCCTGGGACAGAGCTAGGAACGTAGAGATGACCTCCTCCATGACGAGAGTGAGAAGAACTCCAGATGATTATCCAGTGGAAAAGCGATCTGTTGAGTTAGGATGTGCCTTTGGCTGAACACAAGGTGAACGTGAGAAATCCCAAAAGTGTTGGGCACATCGTCATGTGAACAGAAATGAAGATGATGTGATACCCTCCTCTGAGCAGCAGAGTTGACCAGATGACTCCAGATGATTCTCCTATCGATGGCAGTGGGAAAGCAGATCTGTAGAGTGGACGTGCCTGTGGACGAGCACAAGTGAACGTGTGAAGATCTGGTTCATCTGTGTAATGTAGTGAATCAGATCTATGACATCCCTATGGATGTGCCCCTAGTGGATGAGCACTAGTGGGTGTATCAAATCCTTTGCTATATATATTGTTCAAGAGTCAGACCTGCCTATAACCCTAATTGTTATGTAAAGGGTACAGGTCGGCCCCACCTTAATGTGATTAATAATAAATGTAAAAGAGAATTAATATTAATATTAATTATAATAAATAATAAATATAATAATAAGTATATTTGACTCAGAGAGGTCGGCCCTGTTGTGCCAATAGATGCCCTTGTTAATTGGTCAAAGTCTAATATAAGTAGGAGATGATTCTCCATTGTAGAATCATATCCTTCTTGTGTGTTTTGGAAATTTCAGCAAGTACTTCTCTTTGGCAAAGGTGCACACCTCTCTTGGGTGCTAATCTTCTAGGGCTTAAGCACCCTCTTGTGTGCTAAGTCATTCTTGGTGGTGAAAGGTCTTTTTCTTAAAGAATATAGCAAAGGATTTGGCTAGGTTTTCTTCCCTTGTTGAGAAGGGTTTCCCAAGATATATCTTGTGTACTTGTGCATGGTGTTTCTTCTTGTGATCTTGGTTGCTGCAACATTCTTGTTTATGGTTAAGACATGATGAAATTGAAATGAACTACATGCTTAACCTAATGCTTATGAAAATCAACAAAGTGGACATACCTGTGGACAAGCACAGGTGAACGTGATCCTAGTGGTTGAGCACTAGTGAAGAAGTGGTTCTTATGTGTAATGCAGTGAGCCAGAGATATGGACATCCCTATGGATGTGTCCCAAGTGGATGAGCACTAGTAGGTGTATAAGATCCCTTGCTATATTGTTCAAGAGTCAGACCTGCCTGTAACCCTAATTGTAATGTAAAGGGTACAGGTCGGCCCCACCTTAATGTGATTGATAATAAATGTAAAAGATAATTTATCTGGTTAATATTAATTATATTGTGAGCTAGTGAGGTCGGCCATGTTGTGCCAATAGACAATTTTGTTGACAGGTTCAGTCTAGTATAAGTAAAGGTAAATTCCCCATTGAGGAATTACATTTTTCATGTGAGTTTGGAAATTTCAGCAAGTACACCTTCTTGGGAAAAGTGTGCACCTCTCTTGGGTGCTAGTCTTCTAGGGTTTGAGCACCCTCTTGTGTGTTAGGTTTTATTGGTGGTGAAGGTCTTTCTCTTGAAGAATATAGCAAAGGATTTTGGATGAGTTTTCTTCCCTTGTTGAGAAGGATTTCTCAGGATACTTCTTGTGTTCTTGTGCATTGTGTTTCTTCTTGTGATCTTGGTTGCTGCAACATTATTATTTATGGTTAAGTTAAATGCTAAAATGGAATGAACTTCATGCTTAACCTTGTTCATAGAAAAATCAACATGGTTTCAGAGCATAGGTCTTGAAGAACCCATTGCACAAGCTACAAGCTTTTACTAGCCATCCCCCTTCTCTTGCAGAACCATACGACCCTCCTAGGGTCCCCAAAAAAATTCTTACGACCCTCCTAGGGTTCCCAAAAATTCCATACGGCCCTCTTCTTTTGAGTGTTTTAGCCCCTAAAACTTGGATGTTGAGGCAAATTTTGGCATAGAAGAGTACGACCTTCTCCAGTGCACCTCCAGACACTCTCAGAATGAAATTCCGAGCATTTTGAAATTTCGGCCCTAGGGTTTCACTAATTTCTACAAAAATTTCAGAATTAGGGTTTCTGCAACTCATTGAAGGAGCTCTTCAGCTCACTAGTGTTCTCCATATTTCAAAGGCTTATTGTTGGCAGTCATAAGTCCAACAAAAATCATAAGTCCAAAAAAACCTAAAAGTGCTAGCCTAGCCTAGTCGTTAGGTTTTCGAGCCCAATTGACAAGAGTTTGTGAAGAATCTAAAATTATGATGAACATAGCTATGATGGAAGATAAGCTTGATGGATCAAGCAACTTCAAGTTCCTAGAAGACAAGACTTCAGAGAAAGACTTATTGTGGGTGATACAAAAAGGTGACATTATGACTACCCTCTTCATGAAGATGTCAAGAACACAGAGATCAGCCAGGTGCCATTGGAGAAATCATATTAGCACCCTCAAGTATGCACTTGTATATATATTATTTGTATCATTGTCATTAGAGAAATTGCAGGAGGAAGGAACCTTCTTGTTGAAGTCATGGACCGAGAGGGATCTCAGTGCATTCAGAAGAACAACACACTAGAAGTGAAGACCCCAGGTTTGATTGTTGAAGTTGTCATTCCTCTAACCTATATTTCTAAAGTTTGCTACATTACAAGTAGGTGTTGTAGCTGTGACAACAATCCTTAAATTGCTTTGATTCTAGAGATGTACTCATTATTCTCCTTTAGGAGATATTCTTGTTTTGGTTAGAGGAATGTGGCTTATTATCTCTTAGGTGTGCTATACTCTTCTCCTTTATTCAGAGGTAAGATTATCAAGAGGTAAGTTGTTGTTTTTCAGTTCTTTTGCTTTGCTTCCATTTAGATCTAATTAGCATGCTTTAATATCACTGCCTAGTTCAGATTTATGTACTGTTCATGTTCAGAAATGTTTATTTAGCCTAGATCTATCTACTGTGCATGCTCTGTTTTATATCTACTGGTTAGATCTGATTTAGAAATTCTTCTACAGTTTAAATATACCAGAAATGTCTATTTAACCTAGATCTATCTACAGTGCATGCTCTGTTTTATATCTACTGATTAGATCTGATTTAGAAATTCTTCTACAGTTTAGATATAACAGAAATGTCTAGATCTATCTACTGTGCATGCTCAATTTTATATCTACTGGTTAGATCTGATTTAGAAGCTCTTCTACAGTTTAGATAAAGCGTAGAATTGCTTTATGGTATAGATCCATCTTCTGTACATGTTCTGGTTCAGATCTAAGTGTTTAATTGTTTATGGTTTAGATCTATTTACTGTACATGTTCAGAATTACTTTCTAAGCTCAGATCTAACTACCTAACATACTCAGAATATTTTTGGAGTTCAGATCTGTATAAGTTTAATGTGTTCATGCTGATTTTGTCTACAGAAAATTTTGAAAAGTAATTTCTTGTTTTCTTGCCCTAATTCTAACAAGTGTCTTGTGGTTTGATTGTTCCTTTTGCTTCAAGTCTTTCATATTTGCAACTCTCACCTAAAGGAAAGATAATCTACCATAAAATTTATCACAAGCACCCCAAAACTTAGATTAGATTTCAATTTCATAGTTAGTTTAGTTAGTTTCAATTTCTAGATTAATTTAGTTAGGTATTTTTGCTAGATTAGATTTTTTTTCTGCAAATTACTTTCTGCATTTCAATTTGGCAAATAAACATTTCCCCTCAGCTCCTTGGTGTATGCTTTGAACCCTTGCGAGCCTAGCTCGACCTGGGGAACTCATTAAAACCGGGGTTGGTCAATGTGGAGTAGTTTAATTAGGGAAATCTTTAAGTTGCTATTGTTTTGATTGGAAACCGCATAGAGATTGTGTGAAGTCAGACGAGAACTTTGAGATCTAAGTTCTCCCCGTGTTGGACATCCGACATCTCTATTGAATTTGTTGGTGAAGTCACTTGGGCTTCGGCAAGATCTCAACAAATTCCACTTTGACGGATAGTCTCTGAGAGGCCACACCTAGATTAGTTTTGCTTTCTTGTATCACTCTGTACACAAAATGCACACTCAAAAGTTCGCTTGCAAACACAAGAGCCACTTCACAATAAATCTAACAACTTAAGCAACTCATTAATAAATTAAAATTTACTAAAAGCATTTCTCAACACATTTCAGCAGCATTTGGTTATCTCGCAACAATCTATTTGGCACTGGTCTACAATATCCATATATTGCTTATTATTTCATTTTAGCACTAGTATCTGTTGAGATTTGGGTACCTTGGAAAGTGGTCCCCATGTGCTTATGAGTCTCTAAGCACAAAGGGGGAAGACTATTACCCTTGTACTTTACTTTATGATTCTAATTTCACTTTGACTTAGGAGTTTTAAGTCAAAAGTGAACCTAATTACTTTACTTCTTTATGATTTCCTACCCCACTTTGACTTAGGAGTTTTAAGTCAAAAGTGAAATATGTCACTTAATATAAGGACAATTAATTCACACGGGTGAATTACATTTGGGGACATAAAGCAACTAAGGAAAGTGGGCTCCCTTAGTGAGATTTCCTTTTGAGTTCATCTCTACCCATTGATTAGACTTGGCTAGATCTAATCTTAGGCCATTGATCTTTTAGGTTGGCATGAGGAGGCTAAAGAGGTAAAGGCATTTTACGGTACTCATTCTTCAATTTGAGTTTTGAGAAGAGAAGGAGGGCTTATATCTTGAGGGAGGAGGAGGGTGCACTTGATGGGGGTTTGAGTAGAAACCCTTGAGATATTGAGGAGGAATCTCTTGTTGGGTTGAGCTTGTATGGAGAGGTTATCCATGGAGGTTTAGCCCTCATTCTTCAAAGGGAGCACTTTTCTTGGAGGAGGGACGCATCTTATCATCCTCCTTTCCATTTGCTCTCATGAGGAGAGGGAGGTGACCTACTGCATCGTGTTGAGGTCCTGGCTACTGGGGAGAGGAGAGCTTGGGCGCTTGTTTCCATGGAGAGAGATCCTCTGGCCGTGTCTGGCCATTTATTGTGATCAGCTTGGAGGAGGGTGCATGAACTGAGAGGACTGCACCACCTGGTAGCAGATTTGCTGGAGGATTTGAGCTCTGACAGCTTCTATGGAGAGGCAGCTATCAGAGAGGACATTCTCATGGAGGGATTTCTTGGGCTGTGATGAGCTTGGGCTCTCACCAAGCAGTGCTGAGGGAAACAAAGGGAGAGGGTGCACCAGCTGGGCACTCTCTTCTCCTCTGGATCTCAGGGCAGCCTTATGAGCTTGCTATGTATACGTGTTCCATTGTATTCTCATTACTTGTTGCATCTCTTGCTTTAATCACAATTATATATAGACATATATCCCAACCGGGTTTCCTGGGTTTTATCCAGTGGTCATGTTGACCAAAATATTTGTGTCACCGCATGTTTAGAAGTGTAGATCAAGATTTTAAAGTTCAAGATCTAGAGGTAGTGTTATGTGTTTTGGGTTACATTGCATGTGCCAACATTGAGATAAGAAAACACTTGCATGGGCACCTTTAAAGAGCACTTAACCTATAAAACATTGAGCAGAAAGTGGGATGACTGTTTGCTGTCCTAAAACAGCAAAAGAAGACAGCCATACAGTTGAAACTTAGAGCCATACTAAGGTCAAGGACAGACCTTAGATGGCAGCCTCATAGGACCTCAGATAATTTCTACAGTATCTATCTTCAAGTTATATCTTTTATGCAAGTACTTCACATGCTTTGAATATTTTTATTATAAACAATTTCATTTGTTGTCATATATGTTGCTAGCATAGACCTTGTATCTTGCTCTTGTTTACAATAAACTCCTAGAATACTAGTTGTGCTTAGATTTAGTTTTTGAGCCTTAGATTATTTTATTATGGACTATCCCCCTTGGCTTCGCTAGGAGTTGGCGTAGACGGAGGAGTTGAGGATCAGGTGACAACACCTTGACTCGAGACTTTCCCCCAAGGACACACCCAGTGGATTAAAGGTTTTTCCATGTTTCCCAAGGTGTGTATAAAGTTGGCAACAACACCCACAAAGAGGAATTAAATATTCTAATTTAATGTTGAGTTTAGTGGAGGGCTCCTTAGATTAAGCTAAGGGCTTTTGATCTCACATTAGACACCTATAAAAGAAGAGAAAGAGATTGTGACATATGATTGTGACATCATGGAGTTAGCATAAGTGAGTAAACACTTGTGTTAGGAGGATAGCAATTTCAGCAAGGAGATTTTTGCACCTAGGCAATCTGGCCTAGGGTTTCTGAACATTTGTTTTTTTCTGTTCTTGGCAGGGAAACCACACATTTGAGGCAAGGGAGGCCACACATGTGTAAGGGAAAAGGTTGCAGCAGAGAAGAACAGGCCGCATTTGTGGTACGGACTGTACGGACCACACATGCGAACCATACCAGCCCACATGAGTGGTATGGCCTGAACAGGCTGCACGTGTGTCAGACCTGTACGTGTGACAAAACCATACGGATCACACGTGTGACAGGTCCATACAGCAAGATGACGTCAGCAGCATAGCAGGGTGACATTAGCAGGTTTGCATGTGATAAGTTGTTCTGGAAATTTGCTGAATTTTTGGTATTTTAGACTGGTTTTGTCCTCAGTTTTGGTGATTTTGTGACAGCTGGGAGAGCTGATTTTGCCCTCAAAAATTTCTGAAATTGACAATTTCCAGAACAGAAATTTTGTGTCTCAAGTGTGTGGATGATTTTCTCTGATCTTGTTATTTCCGTTGCTGTAATTCTCAGTCAATAATTTTAGTGTAAAATTGTTCAGTGATAACAGCTGGGGTTTCACTGTTTGGTTCACTTGGAAGTAATTTTCAGATCCGAAATTAGTTGCATTGAATTGCATATGAAAATTGGCACTCTCAAGCACTTCCTTAAGAGCATTTTTGACAATGATAATGGGATCTCTTTCTTGATTCTTCAAAGACCACAGTGGAGCTGACTAGTGATATGTCAAGCCTGTCATCAAGCCTTAATAATTAATTGAGATCTCTTGATTCTTCAAAGACAACAGTGGAGCTTACTAGTGATATGTCAAGCCTATCATCAATCCTGAATAATTAATTATGTGACCTTTTTGAGTTTTATAGATATGCAAAGTATCCCTCATTACAAATGTATATGCACATGATCTTGTAAATTTGACGTGTAATTTTTCTATTTAAAAGATGGTTATGATCTCGTTAATGAGGTTTTAATTGGAACATTGTTTGTAAGGTCTTCTTTTGTATATGTTGTAGTTATGAACATTAACAAGAATTTGGCAAAGTAAGGGTTGTTCAAAAAGTTTTTATATTTTGTAAAACTCTGTTCTGTATTCAGTAAATTAATGAACCTACCCTTACAATCTAGAAAAACAGCCATTATAAGCACAACCAAAAGTAATCCCAGGAAACTGATAACATCTAATCCAGCTCTTAAGCAATGGACAAAAATGGCCGATATGTCCATGGCTTTGGCATGTCAAAAAAGTTAAAATATGGCCTCATTTACAACCGGCACCCCAGCATTTCAAAAACAAAATCCATGTACTCCCATTAAATATTTTAAGACAACAAACCTCGACTAGAGCTGCCATGCCCAGAGCTTTACAAATCGAATTCATGTACTTTATATCTTCATCTGGTAAGACAGAAGCAATCAGAAGAACAGCATCTGCACCTTTCAACCGAGCAAAGTATAGCTGATATGCATCAATAATGAATTCCTTGCACAGCAGAGGGCACTGCATTCGACATTCAGTACATATAAGAAAGACACAAAGGAAAAATAATGTTAAGCGTTAGAGCCACTTCTTACACTTCTCACCTTCATAAATTTAGAATGAATATGAGCTGTAAAATTGCAACAGTTCTATTAAACTAGAAAGTTGTTTGTGCTTTAATTCTTGAAGCATCTGACCAGCAAATTTAAAAACTAATGCAATTTGGTTTACAACTTCTATGCTAAGAGAATGCCTAACATATATCAGAGAATAGAAATATACCTTGATGATTAGTAAGAACACTCCTCATTTTATTAGTTTGGGCAAGGTGGGATTTTCACTATTAGATTTCCAAACAAACCCAATGGTACGCAATCATTCTGCAGATATTCTGACTAGTGTTTTGAAGATAAAGCATATTATAGTTTATAACCTGCTTTTGTTTAAAAATTCGTATATTCCATCCAAGGAAAACAGCATCAATATGAAACTATCTTATGTGGAAACTAAGCATTGAGCTGGGCACCTGTATTCCAGCATTTCGAATGGCCTGCAAATTTTCAAAGCTTCCCTGAAAAAGAAAAGACAGATGGAAAAATAGAAGTTACATATCATACATAAACAGAACAGGACGTATAATGTAAGATAAATTATTAAATTTAAGATTCTAATCTAAAAATGTCAACTTGAAAAGCAAAATGATTACTTGAAAGTATTTGACATCTGTCAAGACACTGAGGCATGCTGCTCCTCCCTTTACATAAGCTTGAGCTATTTTTACCTAGCGGTTCAGACAAGCCCAAAATCAGGTCCCTTGATTAACATAGCTCTCGAATAAGCAGTTTAATTGCTAAATATAGCATGAGTATACACCCTGTAAAGAGCTGATAAGGAAAAAGAAATATTAGACAACTTGCACCATTGCCCTTAACACCAACCTAATCTGCAGTTGTAAGAAACATCCAAAAAAATAAGCACATGTTAACAAACTTTAATGCACAACTTAAATAATAGCTGATAGATTTCATGAGCAAAGGTGACAAATCACCAAGCCTGGTTGGCTTCCATCCTCAAAGATGTCATAAGCTTTTGGCCATTTTCTAGTCAAATTTTTTGATTGGGAAGTTTTGTTGTCTTATTTCCATGTTAAAATGTTTTTGATCATGTGCAGGATCACTACAAACATAAACAATTGTACCTAGTCCATTTTCCTGGATATGAAGAAGCTTTTGATGGCCTTGAAGAGATCCTCCGCACATCACCCTGAACAAGTGACCAAAACAGTAGGTCAATGGGACTAAAAAATACAGCAAGTCACATACAATATGTGGAGTGCCTTCAGGCTGTGAAAGGAAAGGAAACCTAGAAGGTTCTTCTAAGGCATCGAATTTGGCAAGGGCTGTCGCTCAGCAAGGGATATATCTCTGCAAATCCTTCTTCTCATTCCTAGTCATGTCAAGATTTCTGCTACCTTTGTTGTTCAAAGCATATGGAAGACCTGGTAAGTCATTAAGCCTTACCTTTCCTAGAAGGAGGCATCTCTTTGGTCCGGCCTGTCCTTTAATGATCATTGTCTCTAGTGGTTGGGTGGTTCTTATTGAGGGGGAGCTGTTTGTTGAGACTTCCCAATTCTCGACCTTAAGACTCTACAGGTGTGGCATTTAGTTGGCCAATGATCTCTTGGACGGCCCCTCCAAATCTTGGCTCCCCTAGGCCAAGGTTGAGAGGAAATTTATGTTGGTTAATGCTGATAAATTTATTCTGAACAGCATTTAGGGACTCATTCTTTAAGAATCTTTTGTTAAAGCTTGGCCTCCCTGCACCTCAAGCCTAGTGGCAGGATTGGCATTGGGGAAAGGCTACGGTTTTTTCCAAGTACAAGCCATCCATGAGTTACAAATGGCTCTAATCCAAGCCCTTCCTTGAAAGCAAGTTGAATAAACTCTGGAGGCTGAAGTCTAAACAGAAAACTTGGTTATTTCAACTATGCATTATTTGGAAACCAAGGCTTGAACCTAAAAAGGCAATTTTTACCTGGTATCTCATTGTGAGGGGACTCCTACAATACTTGGGGGGACTCGGTCACCTTGGTGTGTCTAACCCATGATACCTGCAATGTGGGAGAGCTAAAACCTTGAAGCACTTATTTTGGTTCTGCCCCAAGGCCAAATGTGCCTAGGCCGAGGCCCTCTACCAACAATATCCACTAGCCTCTCTCTCATGGCAAGTTACCTTGCTGGGTGATAGACTACCCTAAGCAATTGAATTCCGATCGACTTGACTGCTTATCAGAGCAGAGATCCTCTTTTCTAAGTTGCACGAAATGTGGAAATTTGTACAAGTTTCCGAAACAGGAATGCTTGTAAACGTGACCCCACCAAAATGGGTATGTGGGGGAATGCGGTATATAAAAAATACAAAAAATATAGATATATAGTTTTTTTAATAACACATTATCCTGCAAGAAAATAAAAATGATACACATAAATGACATTTTAGAAGCAGACCCATGTCTATGTCAACTCTCATAGATGATTACATGATGCAAAATCCTATAGCTTGGTGGTCTTGATTAATGCCAATCCCATGCCCTCATACATGATAGAATCCAGTGGAAACGCTACAATCCTACCAACCCTGAAATACTAAAAACTGTTAATTCTGCTGAATTTTGAATGGGATATGAAATTCTACTTTCTCCATATGAAGTCCGATGAGGTTGGAACCACTCTCAAACATCCTGAAACAACTAATAGTACTGTTAAACATTTAAAAATTTTAAGTAAAAGTTGGCATTCTCCTTTATCTTACCTTTTATATCGTTTTTGACATTCTCTTGTATCTTACCTTTTCTATCCTTTTACTTTAAGAATTTCATATTACCATTAATTACCAAGGTGACAAACTCCTCAAAGCTCAATCCCCTATCTCTGTTTTGTCTTAAAGGGTCATTGGCACAAACAAGGCGATATTTTCCTATGGGTCATGTTGCCGCCTTTATACACACCTCGGGTAGCATGGAAGAAACCTTCAATCCACTGGGGGTGTCCTTGGGGGCAAGTCTCGAGTGAAGGTGTTGTCACATGATCCTCAACTCCTCCATCTAGGCCAACTCCTAGCAAAGCCAAGGGGGGTAGTCCCTAAAGAAAATATACTAAGGCTCAAAACCAAATCTAATCACAACTAGTATTCTAGGAGTTTATTGCAACAAGAACAATATAACCAAATATCAAACTACACTAACAACATAAGATTCATTCCCTTATCCAAAGATATATTCAATAACAATAAAGAAAATGAGATGCATACATCAATGAAATACTTCAAAGGAGATGTTCTTAAAAATATAAATACTTGAAGTAAAGGACTTGAAAGTAAATGATTAGACCAGTGCCAAAAGTCATGAGATGTATGTAAATGTTGTTGAAATGAAGATTGTCATATGAATGTCCTTGCAAAGTTTTTATTAAAGTTGATGAAAATGAAAATGTAAATTACTTTATTGCTTGTGTGAAATTGTATTGCAAGAAAGCAAAACTATTCTAGTTTTGGCCCCTTATGAGGTTATCCCCTAAATTGAAACTTGTTGAGGACTTGTTGAAGATCTTATCTTCACCAACAATCCCAATAGAGGTGTCGGAGGTCCAACACGGGGAGAACCTAGATCTCAAAGTTCTCGTCTGACTTCACACACTCCCTCTACGCGGTTTTCAATCCAAGCAATAACAACTTTTCGAGATTGTGTTAAGTTAAACTAGATCCGCACTGCCCGACCCCGATTCTGCGTGGAACTTACTTCCAAAGATCGAGACTAAGCTCACAGTGGAAGGGTTAGGGACATACATCGAGGAGCTGAGGCGATGGGTTTATTTGCCAAATTGAAATGAAAATTGCAGAAAAGTAAAAGATTTTCTAATTAAGATAAGTCCACACTGTCCAGCCACTGTTTGGCGTGAGCCTACTTAGGGGAGTTGAGGGGACTGGTTTATTTGCAAAAAATCAAAATTGCGAAAATGAAAGCTAAACTAGCAATTAAAAGATTACTTTCCCAAATGAAATCTAGACTAAGCTAACTATGAAATTGAAATCTAAACTAAATGTTGTAGTGCTTGTGATAAATTTTATGATTGATTTTATCTTTCCTTTAGGTGAGAGTTGTAAAATTTAAAGAGTTGCAGGAAATTGAACAAGCACCACAAGACACAAATCCCCCCCTAGGGGAAAAGAAAACAGGGTAGCCCACTCTTTTATTGCTTCGGTTACAATGGTCTCTCTTTGGGAAACTAGGGATCCTTATAAACATGGATCAATGAAGTTTACAAATTTATAAAATGATTTATTAAGGTACAAGGTACTTTTGGGGGTCCCAAAAGCTCCTAATCCGCCAAAAATGGGCAGAGTTTCCTCTTGTTTATTCGCTAAACCTGCAAAAACAGCAAGTTAATTGGGGCAAAAGATGCCCCAAAAGCTATTGGAATACCATGCAAAACATGTTAGTCAATGTACAAAAATTTATGGAAAAAAGTCTTAGTAAAAACTACACTAAACTAACAACTAGAACTTAGCAAAACAAGAAAGCAAAGGCCTTTTCTTAATGATATTACTTGCTGTCCTAAAACAGCAAACAATATTAAAAAGATGCCGAGATATAACTTTTAAACTCTTTAAAATAGGAAACTACCTTTAGCCTTTAAAAATCTCTTTGAAAATTTAGCTAAATGATAGAGTGCAAGCTAGATCAAAGAATGAAGCTTTGTGATCCAATCTACTTGCTTTAATCATGCAAAGGAAAATCTCCTTAGATCAAACTTTACAAATGGAAATCAAGCTTTGCATGCATTCAAAGTAATCAAAAAAAAGTGTGTTTTAAAAGGTTGGGAAAGAGAGAGAGAAAGCCTTTCTTCAAGACTTGAATCTTGGGCTATGGGGTCCTCCGGTGAATGGATGAAGGACTTATTTTCAAAAGAGCTTGAAGTTTGTGGGAGATTGCACTCAAATCAGCAACCACTTCAACTATGAAGATCTGCAATCATGATAAACTTACATACAACTTGTTAAATATCGGTGTTCCCTACACATGAAGTCTAAATAACATGCAATTAAGCAAAACTAACATGCAAATTGTTAACCGCATATGTAAAGTAACAAAAGATCTTAATATCCAAACTAGTTAAGAAAATCTTTTCTATTGGGTGATAGCACCCCTACTAAGGCCAATTTACAAATTGAAAATGCACATAAACAAGATACAATTACCTCACAATATTAAACCATGAACATCAACATCCACACAATGCTACCATCCACCGTGTGACCTCCAAAGTCTTCTTTATTCAATCTCGAAAGAGTGTTACAATAGTACAATACAATAGCATAAGTTATTAATATTTACCCAAGCTCTAACTAGTTTACAATGGAAGATGTTATAAAAACAAGATCGTGGAGCAATAAAATAAGACAAATGTGAAAATAAAACACAAAACATACACAATACAACAAAGACACAAATATATGAGGTCTTGTGCAAACCATCGCATACATCAAGCTACCAACTGATGATGAATAAGGGACCTTGGACATGTATTCTATCTCCTCATGTATCTTGGGACACATTTCCTTAGTTAATTTGAAATGGTTGGCCAAAGGTGTACAAATTGGTTTTGTATTCTACATTCTAAACCTCTCCAACACCTTCTCTATGTATTCACCCTGAGATAATGTCAATTTGCGATTTTTCATGTCTCTTGTTATTCTCGTACCAAGGATTTTCTCTGCAGCACCCAAATCCTTCATCACAAATGAATTAGTTAATTTCTTCTTGAGCACATTTATATCCTACATATTAGACCCTACAACAAGCATGCCATCTACATACAATAGCAAGATAATATAGCTTCCATTTTCTAGCCTTTTAAAATAAACACAGTGATCAAAATGACATCTACTATAACCTTGCTCTGTCATAAACCTGTCAAACTTCAAATACCACTGCCTTGGACCTTACTTTAGGCCATACAAGCTCTTCTTCCACCTGCAAACCAAATTTTCCTTCCCTTTGACCTCGTACCCCTATCATTGTTGCATATAAATCTCTTCATCCAAATCCCCATGGAGAAAAGTTGTTTTTACATCTAACTGTTCAAGATGCAAATCTTATACTGCCACAAGACTTAAATAGTCCTAATTGAAGTCATTTTAACAACAGGAGAAAACATTTAATCAAAATCTATACCTTTCTTTTGTGCAAACCCCTCTACAACAAGTATAGCCTTGTATCGCTTTTTGCCTCCATTTTCTTCCTTCAACCTGTAAACCCATTTATTCTACAATGCTCTTTTTCCTATAGGCAACTGAAACAAGTCCCAAGCCTGGTTATTTACCAAGGAATCCATTTCCTCTTTCATGCCTTGCTCCCACTTCCTTTTAGTGTCTACCTGCATTGCCTCTTCATAATTTTTTGGTTCACCATAATCAATCAACAATAAATAGTACAATGAAGGAGAGTATCGTTCAAGGGGTCTACTTAACCTGGTAGATCTTCTAATGACACTTGCAGGAGTTTGAGGTACTTGTTGCTCCTGTTGTTGAACATTTTGATTTTCTGGTACCTTTGGAATTTTTTTTTCAGTGATCTCATCAAGCACTGTGTATTCTGGTTTTTCTTCTCCCTGTTCCCTTCCCTGCAATTGATCTTTATACATGACCTTCTCATTGAATATGACATCTCTACTCCTAATGATTTTGTGATTTTCATAATCCCACAAGCGATAACCAAAATCATTAACACCATATCCAATAAAGGTACACTTCTTGGATTTTGCTTCAAGCTTTGTTCTATTTTCTTTATCAATATGGACAAATGTTTCACAACCGAAAGTCTTCAAAAATGAAGCGTTTACCCTTTTACCTATCCATTCCTCCTCTGGAATGCCACCATCCAAAGAACTTGAAGGTCCTTTGTTTATCAAGTAAACAACAATATCTATAGCGTCTGCCCAAAACTGTAAGGGCAACCCTGCATGCAATCTCATACTCCTTGCACGCTCCATGATGGTCTCGTTCATCCTTTCTGATACACCATTTTCTTATGGTGTTACTGGAACTGTCTTCTCTCTACAAATCCCATGGTATGAACAATAATCATCAAACGCCTTGCTGCAGTATTCACCTCCATTGTCTGATCTGAGACACTTCAACCTTTTTCCTATCTCATTCTCAACCAAAGCTTTCCATTTCTTAAAAGTATCAAAAACATCATTTTTTTGTCGAATGCAATAAACCCAAGTTTTCTAGTTGCATCATCAATAAAAGTAACATAATAACGAGAGCCACCAAGAGATGATACCTGAGTTGGTCCCCATACATTTGTATGCACAAGCTCTAACTTTTCACTCTTCTTTTCTTTTCCAACTCTGAGAAATCTGACTCTCTTATGTTTTCCATAAACACAGTGCTCACGGAAATTCAAATAGATTTGTTTAATATCTAGCAACAAATTTCTTTTGTGAAGTATCTGCATCCCCTTCTCACTCATGTGTCCAAGCCTATGATGTCACAGTGTTGTATCCACTCCTGTAGAAGTTAAAGAGATAGAAGAGTCAGTATTACCAGTACACAAATACAATGTACCTACCTTCTCTCCTTTTGCTATCACCAATGATCCTAAGGTGACCTTCCACGCCTTATCTATAAATATAGATATACAGCCTTCACTTGCCAACTACCATTTAAAATTAGATTTTTCCTTAGATCTAGAACATGTCTTACCTCTTTCAACAACCATTGGTTTCCATTCTTTTGCTTTACTTGTACCTTTCTCATACCAACAATTTTGCATGGTACATCATCCCCCAAATGAACCTGTCCAAAATCACCATAAACATAATCTAGAAAATATTTCCTATGGGGTGTGGCATGAAATGAAGCCCCTCTATCTACTACCCAAGACTCAGAAATATTATCTACAGAAAGAATCAAAGCATCTTTTAACACATCACCTATTACATTTGTTTATTGATTTTTCTCTTCTTGTCCATCTCTTTGTTTCTTTGGAGCTCTGCAGTCTTTCTTCAAATGTCCTTTCTTCCCACAATTCTAGCACTCTATCTTTCCCAATCTGGATTTGGATCTACCCTTCCTAGAATTCCCACGATTCCATGAGCCCTTTCCTCTATCCTTTTGTCTTCCCCTGTTCTCCACGGTTAACACATTACTTGATGCCTCACCTGTGTTTTTCCGTCACATTTCCTCGCTAAGGATAACAGCAACAACATCATCAAATTTTGGAGTGTTTGAACCAAAGACAAAGTTACTTACAGCCATGACCAAGCCATTCCATCTTTCTGGCAATGAGCACAAGATAAGAAAAGCCCTGACCTCATCATCAAATTCCACTTTTACAGAACTTAGTTGATTGGTAACCGTATTAAATTCATTTAAATGATCTGCAATAGACCCAACTTTTGACATCTTCATATTAAATAATCTCTTCATTAGAAATACCTTATTGGACGCCGAGGGTTTTCATACAGTTTAGCCAATGCATCCATCATCTCCTTCGTTGTCTTTTCTTTTGAAATATTGAAAGCCATCGACGTTGCTAGGCTCAACCATATCGTTCCTAGTGCCTTTATGTCAAGAACCTCCCATTCTTCGTCCTTCATGGCCATCGACTTCTTTGTTATTCCACCCAATGGTAGGAATAGATCCTTCTCATATAAATAATCTTCCATCTGCATCTTCCATAACTGGTAGTTTTGATCGTTAAATTTCTCGACCCTAAACTTTCCATTTTCCGCCATTGCTCCCACTCGAACCAAGAACCCTCTTTTCCTGCGAGTTACCTTTCGCTCTAATACCAGTTGTTAGAAAAACAGGATCGCGGAGCAATAAAATAAGACAATTGTGGAAATAAAACACAGAAGATACACAATACAATAGAGATACAAATATATGTGGTTCACCCAATGTCGACTACGTCCGCCAGAGAAATTGTCAAGTCCTTCCTTTTTATTATCCAGCAAAATGAAGGGATACAACCTACAACACACCCATTGTAACTTCCTCTTCTTTCTCTCAGAGTCTCCTCTCTCGGAATACAATAATCACACACATACACAACCGCAATACAATTCTCTCATAAAAGAGAGTTGCCTTCTAGGGCAAAAATCCCTAAAATAACTTCTACCATCAGATCTGCGACCTTATAATGAACAGTCCAGATTGACTACGAAATTACAATATTTTACCAGGCAATTTTTCCATCGGGGGACGCTGCCAACGAACCCTTGTTGGCCCCCGGACCCCGCAGGGGGGGCAAGCCCCCTCTGCAACCCCCCAGTGTCCCGGCGTGTACAGTCTTCATGGGGTATAAATACAGCTAAAAACAAAGACCTCTTAATCAAGAAGATAATCAAGCTCCACAACCAACAAGAGAGAGTGCTTCAATATATAGATCAATGGGTGGAGTTCCCAATGAAGGAGGGCACACCATGTGGAGAGGGAAGGCGCACCAAGTGTGAGAGGAAGAGAGCCAAGAGTAGGTTACATGGTTGCCACCTCTCATAAACCTCTACCAAATGACAAGTGTAAACAAGAGAGCAAATAGGAGGGCGCCACCTCTCCAAGAGTGGGCAGCCCTCTTCTAGAATGTGCCACCTCTCTAAGAGGGGTGCACCTCCCTTTGGTAGCTCCTCCAAACTCAAGTTAATCAACCACTCAACTCACCCTCCACTATCTCTCGTGTGCCAACAAGGCCCAGTGAACTCCAAGAGAGGTTGAATTGACTCAAAACATGTCCCATACATGTTTCCCAAAAAATAGGTTTGCTGATTTTTCTGATTTTTTATGTCTTTTATTGACTTTTGTGAGCAAAATTAATTTTTAAGTGATTAAAATCACTAATTTTACTCACGAAAGTGGGTGCGTAGGTAAAGTGAGTATTATAAGTCCAAAAACAAATACCCCCAAGGCATATAATGCCTCCTAATACCACTTTTTTAACATATGACTAAAATACAATTAAAATATCTCGTTTTACGGGAAATTTTTTATTGACTCAAAACTTTAAGAAACCTATGGGGGACTTAACGCAATTTCCATATGACTTAAAATTGATGACCTAGCATGGTAATATAAACATTTAGGCACTAGACGTAGATTTCCCAAGCTAAGGCCTAACCATGAATACACACTCCAGCTTTGGAGGTACTGAGTGAAAAAACTTAGAAATTATAACTCACCTAAAATGAATTTCAGGCAAGAAATAATTAACAAGTAAAAAAAAAAAACTCTAGAGTATGTACTCATGACCAAGTCTTAGGAGGCCAAGCCTTTTACAAAATCATCTTGCTAATCTCAAGGGATGGAAATGCGAAAAAGTGGTCATATTTGACCGGCTGGACTTCTGAACACTGATTTTGAACATGTGAATGTTCAATCTTTGGCAGCTCAACTGCAAGTCCATCCTAGTTCAACTTGGTGGATAACAGGTCCCACACCCCTCTTGAGCACTTAGTTGGGCCCAAAAACTTCCAAAAAAATGCCCTAAACGTCACTGGAAATGATCGAAACTCCTTGGAAATGACATTGGTTGCACCATATGACAGTTCTAGATTTGGAAACGTCGCACGATACAGCCAACAATGTTTCCGCCCCGTTCTGATGTTTCGGATTCTGGGACGTGACCAAATTAGGCATTTCTTGCAACTTAGCCTCTTTTGGCTTTGGAAGAAGAGAAATGGTGTGTTATTTAATGCAAATGTCTTATAACACTATTTTTCTTGGATTGATGGCACGCTAATAAGTACCAACCTCTTAATGAAAATCACAGTATAGACACGAAAAGTTAGGCTTGAAATAACACTTGTAATAGTTGTTGGAGTATTGGCACGAAGCCCCATGCACCATGAGTCGGGTGCCACTAAGCTCAACAAGCCCAACTGGCTTGCCAAAGTGGCCTAGACCAGCGCGATCCCACAAAAGTTCCCATCACAACAAATCCAAGCACCAAGCAAGGAGACATGTTTGTGAGAGGCATGGACACAATGGGAGAAGTCCACTTGGCCCATTGTGCAATGACAACTATTTCTCAACGTTGGCCCTTTCTATTTCAGGAGCCGAAATCCAAGAGCCTCATGTTGATGGGTGGAACCCATTTTAGCCTGTTGATGTTGACCCTCCTGTTTCAAGTTGGGGCCCTACCCTAGATGACCACAACCAACCTCATCCTGCCACTGGTGTGGTTAATGTTTAGTGGTTATTTGCTCAAGCGAATGCCCTTGTTACTTTATGTTGTCATGTTTGAACTTCGTGGACAATATGACTTAGACTCTTTATGAGTAAGTGTTTTCTCAACGGCCAACCCATGTTTTTCGCCTTGAGACTTGCCTATGGAGGCTACATTTGCAGCCTTCGTTTTTTGTATTAAAGCCCTGAAGATACTCCTTTTATTAATAGTTAAAATGAATCTTTATTAAAAACAAAAACATGTGGAGTGCCAATGCTTCTCAAAAAGCTTAAAGATAAAGAGATACAAGGGAAAATGAAACAAAGTGAGTAGGTAAGAGTGAACCCAAAGGGTAAAACTTAGAAATCCCTACCCCACACTAGATATAGAGGTAGATGTAGAGGAGGGAACCGAGCCATCTCGAATTCCATCAATCATTGTGAAAACACCAATGTGGAGCCTAATAATGTCCTTTGGGGTAGGCTCGGGCCTGAGAAGGCTTGGCTAGGTAATCCCAATTGGAGACTAGGGGCAGTCAGTTGAATATATCCTAGCATTTGAGGTTGAAGGGATAAATCTAATGATGAATATCTAGACAACTTTAGATTCATATGTCCAAGACAAAAGGCTCAAGGTGCCACACTGGATTGAAAGAGAAAAAAATTGGATAACTTCTTTATACCATGCACCACCCTTGGTTCTCAGCCAACCATTGATAGTCAATGGAAGAAGAAGGAAAGGATAGTTGCTTGCAATATATGTGCTTCTCATTGCAAGCACCTCATACTTGAGGATATTGGTAAACTTGATTGGGTGAAGGTTGTGCATCGAGCCAAATTCATCTACAATCACACATGGGTCCTTAATCTTACGAGGAATAACAAAGGGACAAGGAGCTCGTTTGTCCAACTATTACTAACTTTGCAATGAACTTTCTTATGTTGCAATCTCTCGGTGGCCGGATGAACAATTTAAGGAAATTTTTTGTAGTAATGAATGGGATCCATCACATTGAAGCCATAAGACAAAAGGGATTGAGATCTCTTGCTTGATTTATGAGACAGCTTTATGTGCTAAAGCAAAAGAAAATATCAAGCTTGTTAAGCTTGTTGTTGTCTTGCAGATGTTGGATGGGGATACATCTAAATTGGATTATATTTATAAGGCCATAGATCGGGCTAAAGAGGCAATAGAGACAACCAACAATGAGAAAAAAACAAGTAAATTCATTTTTGGAGAATCATTGATGATAGATGGAAAGAGCAGCTCCATCACCGTCTACACATAGCTAGATATTTACTAAACACAAGGTATAATTATGCATAAAACTTTTTCTCGGATGGGAAGGTCAAAGATGGATTAGTCCACTACATAGAGTGCATGGTCCCTGGTTCTAATAAGCACAATAGGATATACATCAAAATTTTGTATTATAATGAAAGTGTTAGTACATTTGGTAGAGAGTTGATCGTTCATCAAAGATCAAGAAGCCATCCAGGTATGCACTTTTTTCTAAGTTATCTAATTGATTCTTCTAGATCTTAGAATTAAAATTCTAAATCTGACATTTATCATTGATTCTTCTATCTGAACTATCTTATGGTAGCTTATTGGTGGAAGCAAATTGGAAGTGATTTCCCTAAGTTGTAAAGGTTTAGTTTCGATCATCAACCAGACATGTAGCAATTCTAGGTGTGAGTGCAACTAGAGTGTGTTTGAGTGTATTCACAAGGAAGAGAAACCACTTAGAACAACAACGATTGAATGATTCGGTTTTCAAGCAATACAATCTTTAGTTGAAATGGAACCCATTGACCAACACATCTATTGTAGATCCCACAGTCTTGAAGGAGCTTGATCCCACCTTGGATTGGGTCGTGGAGACTCAATGTTAACCCCTGGATTAGCTCACTTGCAAATCTTGAGGGTTAAGGGCCAACATATTCAATTTGGCTGGTATTCAGAGTCCAGACATTGTTTCCAGACACAATTTTGCTTGAGCCTGGGTTGGTTCCCATTGAGTTCATGTATAGGTTTGGTTCAGTGATGTGTTCCTGATTCAGAGGCAGATTTTTCACATGTTTTTCATCATATGGGAAAGAGTTACTATCTTTGGCAGTACTCCTACATTTTAGGAAACAAAGTTCTGAGGTGTGCATTTCAGAGATGATGATATATTTGAGATCCTTGTGAGCTCAGAGTTCCGATGAGCTCTTTCCGAACTTTGTAAATGACTTGGAGATTGAGCACAAGGATGTGGTAATGAAAATGGTCATGCAAATCCTGGAGGGAGATGCATGGGCATGGTACAAAGATCTTCCAACTGGCTCCATCAATGGATGAGACTCTTTCCAAAGGAAGTTCACCGAGAGATGGGATGATAAACAAGATAATTCTTTCCTCTTAGATGCTTTCTCTTCTATCCAAAAAGAAGAAAATGACATTGTTTTTCAATTTAACACTCAATTTTTAAAGATTTATTATAGGATTCCTAACAATGACAGACCTAATGTTGAAATTGCAGTGTTATATTATTTTAAATTGTTTGATGGATCTTTTGCTTTTTTGCTTAGAGAGAAGGAACCTCAAACTTTAGACATTGCTACAGTCAAAATCAAGAAAATCATTTTGGCAGCTCAAAAAGTACAGTTACCACTTTCAAGACTGTTTGATCCACAAGCAAGGAGAGTCCAAGATCCACCTGTCAAAGGACTCCAAGAGCATAAAGATGAAGTAGAAGCAGACAGGGAAGAGCTACCTTCGGAGATCGTTGGCCTGTTGAATGATTTGAGCAACAAAGTCGTGAAAATGGAGAAGAACATGCAAACTCAACAAAACATGCAAGCAAACCAAAGACAGTTCCAACACAGAAGCCTTTCCAACATGCAAAGAACCAGATGAACAAAAGATTCCAATACCTATGGTGGGCACCAACTTCGTAGACCAAACATCGACCAGCCATTACTACAGGGACTGTGAGCAACCACATAATGAAGAGGGATGTGTTGTAATTGCACAAACCGCTTATATTTGTGTGTGTAATGAAGAGGGATGTGTTGTATTTGCATGAACTGCTTATATGTGTGTGTGTGTGTAATGAAGAGGGATGTGTTGAATTTGCACAAACAGCTTATGTGTGTGTGTGTGCCCCCGATCAAGCATATGAATCTTTCGAGCGGCATGATGATACACTCAACAGGTTGTCTGAAGTGGAGGAAGTCAATAGCTCTCAAATCTTTCAGGTTTCAAATGGTAAGAGGGTGAGAATTAAGAATTTCATTCATTTAAATCCAGAACACCTTGATGCATGCAAAGTTGACATGCAGCCTACCAGTATGATGATCTATGGAAGCCAGATGACCCCGGAACACATTGAGAAAGTTAAGTCAAAGATTGCATGCATGGTAGCGGAAATCACCAAAACGTGTTCACGAGAAGGTAAAGCTTCAACTGGACCATCGACAAAAAAGGATACTCTATTAGTGATTACTCCAATCCAGCATGAACCTATGAACTTCTCTTTGGAGGGTGAACTAGCAAAGATCAAAATTCCAGTACCCCTCAAAGATTTGATCCGCATGCCTAGTCAGAAGGAAGCAGTAAGTTGATTTGTTGGTTCAGGTGATGTAACAAATCTTTCTGATGAAAACCCACAAGTTTTCCTTGGTATGGGTAAGGCAAACAGTGACCCCACTCCTTTTTATATCTCATTATTGGTTAATGATTTAATATTGCAAAATTGCATGTTGGATTTTGGAGCTTCCACTCACGTGATGACCCTTGAGATTATGCGTGAGTTAGGATTGCAGATAACCAAGCCATATACAAATGTACAGGCAGTGGATTCAAGGGAAGTATCGATCTATGGGGTGATCAAAGATCTTTTGGTTCGTTTGCATGTGTGCCCATTGAGAGTCTTGACTATGGATGTGGTGGTAATCGATTGTCCCATGCAATGAGGCATGCTTCTATCAAGGAAGTGGGCAATGGATGTTGGGGGTAGCATCCAGATGGATTGGTCCCATGCAGATATCTCGATCACCCTGACACAAAAAGTGAGATTATTTCGAGAGGAAAAGATGTTACACCATGTAGAGGATTCACAACGGTTGGGCAATGAACCATTATACCTCGAGGTGGAGAAACATGAGTTAGGAGCTTATGTAATCACAGATGACCAAGATGAACCAGCTATATCAATGCCAATGAATGTGAATGATGGATTGTGGACCATGCAGTTTTGGTTAGAATATAATGGATGTTCTCGTTTAACCATAGACAATATCACTATTGTCACCCAACCATAGGCCGAAGCCACCATAGGCTGAAGCCACCCCTGAGCACCTTAACCTTGACAGAGAATCATTCCAGAAGCAAACCCTAGGCTAGATAGCCAACAAGATAGCGCACCTCTCTCCAAGGATAGCGCACCAAATAGGAGTAACAAGAGTTGATCAGAGAGTCCAAACCATAACCAAGAGAGAGTCCAGGCCAAAACTGAAATCTACTAGCTGCAGCAGCTGCAACGACAACTCTCCTCCAAACTTGCGCATAAATTGGCCAACTCCAGTGCGCACAAGTGTTGCTTCTACAGTTCTGAGAATGCCTACCAGAATGAAGACTGGCCTCCTGTATTTATACTAAAACTGACAAACTGCCTAGGTCGACTTCTCATTCTGGGTGCCAATTTACTTAGTATATAATATTTCCTTTAGCCGACTTCTTCTCTTGGAGGCTAATAACCTAATACAGGTTATCCTCTTGAGTCGACTTGTCTTCTAGGGTTATTAGCCAACTAATTAGGGTTTCTTGTTGCTTCCCGGAATATTCTATTCTTGTCAGGTTTACACGTGGAGGTAAATGTTAATATTATGGTAGCTGCGGGAGGTATTTACCTCCACGTGTGAACCTGATGAGAATAGAAGACTCCGAGAAGCAAGAGAAACCCTAATGAGTTGGCTAATAACCCTAGAAGCCTTGTCGACTCAAGAAGATAATTTATATTAGGCTATTAGCCTCCGAGAGAAGAAGTCGGCCAGAAATAATAATAATATATTGAACAGACACATACCCAGAAGAAGAAGTCGACCCCAGCAAAACTGGCAGGATTACTATAAATATAGGGCGCCAGTTCTCATTTGCAGCATCTCAGAATTGCAGTTTCCCAGTTGGTGCGCACTGCAGTTGCAGTCTGGTGCGCAGGTTTGGAGGAGGGTTGCAGGTGCAGCTGCAGCAGCAGCTAGTTCTCAGTATTGGCTTGAATATCTCTTGGCTAGGGTTTGGGACTATCTGATCAGTCTTTTGTGTTGCGCTATCCTTGGGGAGAGATGCGCTTCCCTTTG
>SNQJ01S0008220.1:76227-101354 GCA_010110895.2 Picea sitchensis
CTGCAGCAGCAGCTAGTTCTCAGTATTGGCTTGAATATCTCTTGGCTAGGGTTTGGGACTATCTGATCAGTCTTTTGTGTTGCGCTATCCTTGGGGAGAGATGCGCTTCCCTTTGTTTGGCTATCTAGCCTAGGGTTTGCTTCTGGAGGAATTCTCAGTCAAGGTCAAGGTGCTCGAAGGGAGGCTTCGGCCTGTGGTTGGGTGACGAAGGTATCGTCAATGGTAAAATGAGCACACCATCTTCTATATTCTAACAATAAATACCTCCCGCAGCTACCATAATATCAACAGTTTGATGGTGCTCGATCCAGATTTGAATAAGGAGCGGGGGTTGTTCTCACAACCCCTTCAGGTATGGTTTTCCCTTTTTTTGTTTCGTTTAGAGTTTGACTGCACTAACAACATAGCAAAGTACGAAGCTTTGTTGCTAGGACTTCAGCAAGCAAGAAAGATGGGAATCAAGCAGCTGAAGGTATAGGGGGATTTGGAATTGGTTGTTAACCAGGTAAAGATGCAATGTGAAGCAAGGAATCCAAATTGAAGAGATAGGGATACAATGTTGGGTGAAATGGATTGTTTTGACGCATTTAATATCACTATTGTTCCTCGGATGTTCAACAAGTTAGCAGACTCTATGGCGTCTATAGCCACACTTTTTCATCCATGCACGCCTAATCCCTACATCAAATACATGGTTGAGGTATTGTTTCGACCCTTCATTCCTGACAATATTGGCTCATGGCATATTTTTGAGGATGATAGACATTTGTTATTTTCTTAATTGCATTGATGAGTTCTTTGGCCATGTAGTAGAGGAGGTACAGGATGGAGAGGGTGCTCCAATGATCCAGCTGAGAAGCAACGGGATCCCTAAAGGTTTGGTCCCCTTGGAAAGATTGTTTAATAGATTTGATGCATTTGTTGGGACTAACAAACCTTGTGCAAGTCAAGAGGTGATAGAGGTAGACATCGGCTCAAAAGAATCACCTAGGCCCATCAAGATTGGGCGAGACTGCACTCCACAGAAAAGAGAAAGGATCGTGGCATTGGTGTGAGAATACAAGGACATCTTTGCATGGTCATACGATGAGTTGAAAACGTACGATCCAAATATTATCAACCATGCAATCCCACAAAAAGAAGATGCAAAACCGTTCAGGCAGTGGCAAAGATATATGAACCCAAAGGTGGCCCTCACAATTCAGAGAGAATTGCGGAAGCTCTATGAGGCCCAAATCATCCAGCCTATCGGATATTCAAACTGGGTAGCGAACATGGTCCCGATAAGGAAGAAAACTAGCGAAATACAAGTTTGAATTGATTTCTATAATCTTAACCTTGCATCTTTGAAAGATAATTATCCACTTCCCAACACGGGCATGTGCTTCAAGCAATAAAGCAGTTACAGCTTCTGGTATGATGTCCATGTTGGACAATTTTCCAGGAGATAATCAAGTAATAGTGGCTAAGAAGGACAGGTATAAAACTACTTTCACAACCCCATGGTCCACTAACACATACATACGCATGCCATTCGGACTCGTGCACACTAGAGCTACTTTCCAACGTGCCATGGATTTTGCATTCTCAGATTATATTTTTAAATTTATTATGGTTTATCCATAATTTTTAAACTCGGACATCGAATCAGTCACCTATCAACTCAAACTTCGACTCAGACTCGAATTGACTCGGACCGATCTGATTTCAATGACTCCGTTCACTAAAAAATACATTAAATAATTAAATTTTAACGAAAAAAATTATTTTAAAGATTCCAAACCATTAGAGACAAAATATGCAAAGTTTGCTCATCTATATACGATGTAACGATGTATATATCAAAATGGCACCAAGTGCAATACATATCAACAACAAAATACATAATCAATGGGGCTCTAAATGGCCTCTAGAGTCCATAAAACATGCTACAGCCTACAAGTATAAGCTATTGGTCAACTACATATCATTAATCAACACGATCAATCATCAAACTCATCACCACTGCTAGAAATGGGATCACCGGCAGCAACTATAAAATCATCCTCTGGCTTAGAATCTTCGGGCTCCTCGAACTCCTCAGGGACATCTTCCACTACAGAAGTAGTAGTTGTAGCACTAGCAAAAGCACAAGTTGGTCGAGTTGCACGACTAGTGCTTGCATGTGCCATGCTTGGTGCTTCGCTTACTCCCGCTCCTCCTAGTGGATATGAATCCAAACCCAACCCCAAGTCATCAATATCAAAATCAGGATCAAAATCTGTTGGTTGAGACTCCTCTACCAATTCTGAAGTTGGATGAATATCATCCAACACAATGGGATCGGTATCGGGTCTTTTGTTTAGCAACTGGTTGCGTCTTAGCCAGAGGTTGTACTGCACGAAGACAAGATCGTTTAACTATTTTTGTTCCAAACGTTTCTCTTCTTCGTGTGAATTCACTCAAAGACATACCAATTGCACTCACATCCAAAAGAGCTGCAAGTTTGGCTCAAGACTAGAATTGCAAACTTTTGCAATTGAGGACATTGGTTACAAAATGACTCCCACCAATGTGTTGCAAAGACAAAGTTACTTGAACGAATTAGATTATGACTTTGGCTAAAGAATCAAGTATTTAAAGATTAAAGTTTAAACAACTTAACTTAAAAAACCTTTGGAATTGCTTACCTCGTTGGTCCACATCTCTTGCAATCTTTGTTGGGTTTTTGCCAAAGGTACTTGTGGCTCTAGTGAAAGCATTGATATGTCGATGTACCTCCAACTACTCTGCCTCATCAAGGACCATGCGCTCCAAGCACTCGCACAATCCATCTTTGACCTCCCCAGTGTGATCTTCTCCTAACCGAGCTTTTAATGATACCTTGGGTTCAGGAAATACCCAACTGCATATATAGGGCGATGGAGTTGATTGTTCCATCTGTTATCAATGATCTCCCAGATAGGTCCATACTTAGTTACTCTATCCTTGTAGATTGTCCTTATCTACTTCTTTGTCTGATCCATAGCCTCGTAGATGTAACCCATGGCCAATTTTTCCCCATCCACCAACTGCAACACCTTAATAAGGGGCTCGCCAATTTTCACAACCTCTACTACTTATTTCCAAAAGTGTTTTCAAAAACTTTCTTTTGGGTGTCTTTTCCATCTTGTGTATAAGCCCATTGAGATCCATTCCATTCATCAATGTTAAACATTTTTTTCAAGTTTCGTGCTTGGGAAAGGAGAGATTGCAATGTGAGGAAGTGAGTTGCAAATCTCGTGATGGCAGGCCTAACAAGCTCCTTTCCCCCAGTGTTTTTCCTCATTAAGCTCAACGCCCATGAGTGGTTGTAGAGATGTATTTTGTGATATATTTGGCATGCTCTACAACGTTCTTGATTCAAACGTGTTTGCCTATGTCCTCAAGCATGAGATCTATGAAATGTGCAGCACATGGGGTCCAAAATATTGTCCTATATTTGGACTCTAACATCTTACGAGCAAGAACATAGTTAGAAGCATTATCTATAATGACCTGAACAACATTTGCCTCCCCCACTATCACAACAATCTCATCTAAAAGATGAAATAACAAGTTTGCATCTTTCACTTTATCAGATGCGTCAACAGATTTCAGAAACATAGTTCCTTGAGAGCCAGAGAAAAGGAAATTTATGATTGTACGGTTCTTTCCATCATTCCATCCATCTGACATGATGGTACAACCTGTTTTGGCCCATGAATCTTTGAAATCCTTCAAGTATTCATCTATGGACAAAACCTCGTTGTGCAAAAGAGAACCCCACAAGTCAAACATACTAGGGCCTTTGAAGCCCTTTCCTACAGCAACAATAGAATCCCACATAGGTTGGTAATAAGGTGAGCAGGTAGCATTGAAGGAGATATCTGCATCATACCACCATCTAGCAATGTATCCAAAAGCAAACTCTTTGTATTGCTTCTTCCAATGGCTATCTAAGGTGGGTTGAGCTTGACTTGGTTCAGAGCCACTAACTAAGTTGGGGGGGAAGGTGGAAAATAGCTTTGAATGTTCTTTTTAGGTTGTTTGTCAAGCTCAGGTGGGGGAGGAACATAACGAAAGGGGTCCATAACATTGGTAGAAGAGATAGAGGAAGAGCCTTCAAATTCAACACTCGCACTTGCTCTCATTGCAGCAGCAAGTTGCCTCTTCCTCCCAATTTCATCGTTTATTTCCTTTTGCCTAGCCTTCTTCTCTTCAAATTTCTCAAACCGATTGAGCATATCCATTCTAATATGCCCAATCACTTCATTTGGTGCTCCATATGGGGAAATTTGGCATCTTACACCAGCCAAGTGTTGTTTCAGCCTATGAATCTCCCCCTTGATGTGATTCTTGCAATATTTGCAATACATAAGTCAATCAATAATACCAACATGGATCCATTCAGGGTCTTTGACTCTTGGGGCCATAGATGATGGAATATAAATGAAAAGAAATCTGCAAAATTCAAATTTAAACAAGCAACATTACAAACCCTATCTTAAATTTTGATGTGATGCATGCAAAGTTTAAAGTTCAAACTAGTAAACTGTAAGACTAAGAACTAAGAACTAGAAGACTGATTTAATTTTCAAACTTTAAAGAGAGTGATAGCCTAGAGGTGAGAGCCTGACAGGTCACATCTTAAAACTTTAAAGAGAATTTTTTTAGAAACAGGGACAAATTTTAGTCTTCAAATTTACAAGTTAAAGAGAGGGAAAAGTAAAACATACCTGGGATGGGTTGTAGCATGTAGCCTACTACCTCCTCACCTCACTAATCCACTGCAAACTTGCAAACAGTGCAAGACTGTAGAGTCCAAACCAGCTTGTTGTAGCCTGTAGCCTCCTCAATAATCCACTGCAAGTAGTCCAAAGACTCCAAACCAGCTCCATGTTGTTGCCTCAAGGCTCAAAATGCTCTTCAATACACTCAAGACTGTACAGTTTTCACTGTTCAGACTTAAACACTGGCAGCTGCTCCAAAACTCCAACATTCAAACACTCACAATGCTCACAACGTTGAATGAGATAGGTGTGAGGCAAGTAGAGGGGGGGGTTGTCTTTATAGCAAAATTTTAGGGTTTAGAATCTAGATAATAGGGTTTTAGTTTTTTAATTAAAAAAAAATGATTTTTTAACTTAGAATGCACACGGGTGGGTCCTGTAACAAATCAGCGAAGTAAGTACAGACTCGACCGATTTTGACCCGTGAGTAGGTATGAACTTGACTGGTTTGGTACCAAACTGATTCCATAGTCGATTCGATTCGGCCCAACATCAACTCGGTTGGTTTGACCGATTCGATTCAGACCGAACCGGTTCTAAAAACACGAGGTTTGTCAAGATGGCATCACTATTTTTTCTGAGAATCGCAATGACGATGTTACTCACTTATGAAAGATTCTCTACAGGTGCAGGACGCTTGGCATCTCGCTGAATCCCAAGAAATCAATCTTGGGGGTATTTGTGTTAGCAAGTAATAGATGTGCTCGTTTAACCATAGACAATATAACAATATTGTCACCCAACCATAGGTCAAAGCCACCCTTGAGCACCTTAACCTTGACAGAGAATGATTCCAGAAGCAAACCAATAGCCAACCAAGGCTAATGCATTAAGCAAAGATAACCAAGATTGATCAGAAAGTCCAACCATAACTAATAGAAAGTTTGAGCCTGAACCAAGAATACAGATTGCAGCAGTTGTCGACTGCAGCTGCTCCCCAGACTTGCGCACTTGCCCAGTTTTTGCAGTGCACACTTCTTCCCAGCTGAAATTTCGAACTGTGTGTACAAAATGAGGTCTGGCTACTTGTATTTATACTATTTTCCTAAGCTGTCTGGGCCGACTTCACATCCTGGAGGCTAAATACTTAATATTAAATATTTCCTTGAGCCGACTTGTCTTCTAGGGTTAAGTTTAATGCTTCTTACTTCCCGGAATATTCTATTCTCGTCAGGGTTACACGTGGAGGTAGATACCTCTCACAGCTACCATAATATCAACACTCCCTCCTAGCTAGGGAGGTATTGAAGGCAATGGTCTTGAGCACAAACATACCATTCAACCGGTAGCATCATCATAGCCGTACAAGCTATCTCATGATTAGATCACAAGCACCATTATCACTATCATCTGATAGCATCAACTGCATCATCTCTAGAAACCATACTCCATCTGAGTAATCAGGCATGATGTTGAATAAGTCACTCACTCCACAGAGTGATACAAGGACCATTCTTCTAATCCGGACATACGTCCTAGAAGAATGACTGTCCCAACAGAGCTAAAAGCTATGCTATGGACTACAGGACCATTCCTATAGGAATGTCAATCTAGGATTATTTTCTAATCAAGTCATAGAGATCTGTCTCAACCTATATGCCTTAGAAAATATCAACACAATTGATGGTCTACATGGTACACTACCACACCAAGTAGCACACAGCTACTTAATCAGTGACACATAGTCACAACTAGTGGAACACATCCACAACAGTAGCATACATCTACTGTCCAGAGACATACAGTCTCCATAGCAATCATATCATCTGATATCAACCTGCACAGAAAAACAATATCATGATATAAATTGAGTCATTTGGCCATTCTTCCACTCACATCTGTGAGATCTGGAAGAGCATCTGCCCTCAGAAGGTAAAACATAAGCCATGTGCTATCTGGACTATTCTTCTCAAGCATAGAAGAATAATTGTCCTGATTTCTGAGCCTGGACCATTCACCTAACTGGGCCATTCCTCCGGCACTAAACAAAGTACAATCTGGAGAGAATGAGTCTGCCCTAGGGAATGCTTGTCCCTGATTGTTGAACCTGGACCATTCACCTAACTGGGCCATTCCTCCGACACTAAACAAATTGCAACCTGGAGAGAATGAGTCAGCCCTAGGGAATGATTGTCCGAACCATTTCCTAAGGAAATGACTGTCCTTCACCAACCTCCAAAACGGACCATTCTTTGAAACAGCTCACAACTGTGAACTTCAAAAGAATGACTGCCCGACGAGGCAAACCATTCTACTTGACCAATACTGAGAGTGATTGTCAAGAAGAAAGACTGTCCTAGACCATTCCCCCACACTGGCCACAAGGGGAATCGTTGTCTATGGTACATCAGCAATCTATCGAACTATTTTCATTACTAAAATGACCGTCCGATCTGGACCATTTTCCGAACTAGAAAATGCATGTCCGTCAGAAATCTCAAACCACTTTCCAAACTGGAAAGGAACTGCTCATCCTGGACCATTTTTCGAACTGAAAAATGACTGTCCATAAATCACTAACACATCAGTGCTCGCTCCCAACCTGGGAGTCATCTCTTCCATTTTCAATAAGGAAGTCGTCTCCATGAGCTTCAGCTTGTTTCTTGAGTACACAAACTTTTTCATCTTGGACAGAAGCTTTACCAAAATATCTGCTATTTGCTCATCTATGGGGATATATTGGAGAACCACTTCTCTTTTCTGGACCTCATCACGGAGAATGTAATGCTTGATCTCAATGTACTTCGGTCTTTCTGGAACACTGGTTTTCTCTGAAGGCTTCATATGGTTCTTGATCATTACAGTATATCATGGTTTGATTCAGCTCTTTTGTTTCCTGCTAACTCATGACATCGTGGCAAGGGTCAAACTGGAACATATCCAAGTGGCACTTCTTCTGTCATCATGAGAGTTTGTCATGGATAAGCAATCCATCATCCTGGACTTTTGTGTAACCATTCTGATACAATACCCTTGTTATAGAAAGTTTTCACCACGCTTTTGTTGTTCATTGGAGGCTCTAAAACCAAGTTGTCTTCTTCCATCTGCATACAAGAGTCTCTTTCAGGTATAACTCAAAACCTTGAGGTTGCTCTACATACACTTCTTTGTTCAATTACTCTATTGAGGAGAACAATCCTTACATTCATCTGATGTAAACTCCAACCCATGGATATTGCAGGAGATATAATGGCTCAGGTAGAGGTATGTCTGGTTACTGGAACAAGCTATCATCATAGTCTTCTCCCTCCATCTGGGAGAACCTTTAGTTCTGGATCTCGCAATGCTTCCATTCATAAGTCTTCCATACACTGTTTTTCATCACAACTTCCATTTCTTCTGCTTGATTGCTTCTAGTGGGTTCAGACCAAGCTGGTAATCTTGTGATTCTTGATATAATGATTGGTTGTTCTGGCTTTTCTTTCTCTCTTGGAATCTTCATGTTCTTCCTCATGTTTCTCTTTAGCTCTTGGGTCCATGGAGTTTTCTATAGATTTCGTGCCCTGAAGATTCCAACTTCTTCCTTTCATCATAGAATCATGGATGTGGATGGACAAACAGGGATACTTTAAGGCTTCTTTTCGAAAAAGACTTCTTCTAAAGTCAAACTGAACATGTGTTGCTTTTTATGGTTGCTACCATCAATGGGAACATGGATAGATACTTCATAATCCTTGATGGATCATATTATTTAGGATTAGCTCCTTCCTAATCATTGTTTCATGCATGAATGCATGCTCTTCTTTTGGAATTATATAATCGGCTCCCTCCAACTAAAAGAGTCCACGCTTTCGTCTACATCCTTATTTCCTTCTGCAAACTGTCACAATTATTTTTCTAATTTCCTCTTGATTGTTGACTTCTTTCTGTTTTTACTTCTTCCAGGTTTCTTAAAGTTTGATTCTGATTTTGGCTTATCTTGCAGTTGTTACTTATGTTAATAGCTTCCACATGAATTGTTACCAAGGATTGTCGATGTACTTCATCTTTTCATGTGTATTGCTTGACTTGTAGTCATCGTGATAGCAATCCTTATCTTGTTATTCTTCCATTGGTATTGTTTCTTTTTTAACATCTTATCTTCTAAGAAATAGATATGCAAGATATGTACATAAACTATGTAAACATGATATGTACAAGAGTTATGAAGAATATTGTTACCTTATCTTAGAAGAAGAAGTATGTTTTATCCTGCTTGGCCTTCTTTGAGAGTTCCCTTTCTTCGGCAACTGATGCTTCGTGTGTTTCCTTCCTTTTCTTTAACTCGGGACAATGATTCTTGTAGTGACCATATTTTCGACAGTTGAAGCATTGTATTTTTGACATATCTTTCTCTTGATTTGGTTTCTTCTTTGAGCCAAACTTCTTTTGTTCCTTAAATTCTTGAACCTTGTTGTGAAAACTTGATCATCGTATTTCTTTTAGGGTTTCTCTTTTGCACTAATCCTTGATTCTTCTTGTGCACAGCAAGTCCAAAGTTCTTCAAATGTGGGATACTCCTTTCTTTTGTTCATGCTTGCCGCAAATGCATCCCATGTCTTGGGAAGGCCATTGAGTACTATATTTACCAATTCCTTCTCTGAAATGATTTCTTCAATAGCTTGTAGTTGATCTCTTAACTGAGAGATTCTCACAAGGTATGATGTTATGCTGTCATCATCATTCATTTTCATGTCAAGGAGCTCATTCTTCAAACTCATTACTTGTCCAATGTTTCTAACTGAGCAGAGGTTTGTTAGGGCATCATACATCTTCTTGGATGAGTCAAGATGGGAGATGTAGGGTATAAAGTGGTCTTTTATAGAGTCCACTATGATACTCATGGAATTGATGTCACTGTCTTTGAACTTCTCCATAACCGCAACATTCTGAGGTTCCTTCTCTTTTCCTTCTTCGAACTGTGGTTCCACGATCTTTCCTTTCACGATATCCAACACTTTATTCTTGGCAAGGATGAGGTCAATCCTTGTCTTCCACGCTCTGAAGTTAGAAGCCCCTTCTAACTTGTTTTATGACTTCATAGAGTAAGTCATAACTGCTTTGACTTGGTCAACCCTTGACTTTGACCAAAAACTCAAACTTGACGTCTTAGCTTGCTGAGAGTACCAAGAGATGCGCTAGGCTAGGGCGCACTAGGCTATCCAGAAATTAGGTCAATCTCTTCACTTAAGGTGCCTCAACAAGAGGGTTAGGGTTTCGTTGCTACAGCAAAAACTAGCTGCAACTGCAACTGTAACTGAGCAAATCCTCTCAATCTATCTTCCAGCGGTTAGACTGTCCAAAGAGAGTGTGGGCCCATAACCTGTTAGCAAGTAATAGATGTGCTCGTTTAACCATAGACAATATAACAATATTGTCACCCAACCATAGGCCGAAGCCACAACCATAGGTCGAAGCCACCCTCGAGCACCTTAACCTTGACAGAGAATGATTCCGGAAGCAAACCAATAGCCAACCAAGGCTAATGCATCAAGCAAAGATAACCAAGACTGATCAGAAAGTCCAACCATAACCAATAGAAAGTCTGAGCCTGAACCAGGAATACAGATTGCAGCAATTGTCAGCTGCAGTTGCTCCCCAGACTTGCGCACTTCTTCCCAGCTGAAATTTCGAACTGTGTGTACAAAATGAGGTCTGGCTACTTGTATTTATACTGTTTTCCTGAGCTGTCTGGGCCAACTTCACATTCTGGAGGCTAAATACTTAATATTAAATATTTCCTTGAGCCGACTTGTCTTCTAGGGTTAAGTTTAATGCTTCTTGCTTCCTGGAATATTCTATTCTTGCCGGGGTTACACGTGGAGGTAAATACCTCCCGCAGCTACCATAATATCAACAATTTCAAGGCAAACTATTAGGGCACATTGTTTCCAGAGATGGTGTGTGAGTAGATCCTGACAAAGTGAAAGGGATACAAGAAGTTCCTCTTCCCCAGAACAAGAAAACAATTCAGTCCTTCTTTGGTCAAATCAACTTCGTGAGGTTGTTTATTCCTAACTTTGCGAAGATAGTGAAGTTATTTTCAGATATGTCAAAGAAGGGCCATGATTTGAAATGGAGTGACGAAGCCAAGAGAGCGTCTGAGGATATCGAACAAGCTTTGTGTCACTCTCTTGTACTTGCTAGTCTTGATTATAGTAGAGATTTGTAGTTATTTTCATTCGCATCTAACTTCACCATGATTGTTGTTCTTTTGCAGAAGAACAAGGTATGGAGCATCCAATAGCGTTTATGAGCAAGGCTTTCCAAGGATCTGAGTTGAACTATGAATTAATGGAAAAGCAAGCCTATGCACTAGTGAAAGATTTGGGTTACTTTAGAGACTACTTTTGGAATGCTAGAGTAATTGCTTATGTCCCACACCCAATAGTTAAAGATGTCTTGATACAGAAAGAATGTAGAGAAACCAGAGAGAGGTGGATTACCAAAATCCAAACCTACCAAACTAATCAGGGGCCAAGGATTAGCGAAGATGATGGATGAGAGTAGTTTGGATGCGATACAGGACATATAGGTAGAGGAACATGTAAACTCTTTGTCTACTTCATTGGAGCATTTTGATTGGTATTCAGATATCATCTTTTATTTGAAGAATTTATCTTGTCCCTCTAACCTTAATAAGACACAAAGGCAATCTCTACAACTTCAAGCTGCGAAGTACTATTTTGTGCAGGGTGGTCTGGGATGGAGGAATCCAGATGGCATTATCTTGCGTTGTGTGGACTTTGATGAGTCCACGGATATCCTGCATAATTTGCATTCAGAAGTGTGTCGTGGTCATTTCTCAGCTTGGACCACAACCCACAAGATTATGCGCGTCAGTTACTATTGGCCTACCTTATTTGCGGACGCACATGCCTTTGTACAAGCATGTGAGGCTTGTCAGAGGTTTGAGGGGAAGCAGAAGCTACCTACTTTTCCCTTGGACCCGGTCATAGTCTAGGCCCCCTTCCAGCAATGGGGGCTAGATTTTGATTGGACAGCTTTCATAGAGTTCTAGCAATGGTCACAGTTGGATTTTGGTGGCCACGGATTACTTCACTAGGTGGGTGGAGGCAATTCCACTCAAGACTTCGTCCAGCACAAATATTGTCATATTCTTGGAGGACAATATCATTACGAGGTTCGACATCCCAAGCAATATTACCACAGATAACGCCAGCATTTTCCGATCGGTTGAATAGGTCTCCTTTTGCTCTTACTACAACATTACATTGGATCATGCAGTCAATTATTACTTGCAGGGCAATGGGTTGGTCGAATCAAGCAACAAAAATGTGATACAGATCATCAGAAAAACAATTGGTGATAACAAACGCACTTGGGATAGTTGTCTCAAATATGCGCTCTGGGCTGACAGGATCACTAAGAAGCGTGCTACCGACAATAGTCCGTTCAAGTTGGTTTACGGATTGGAAGTTGTTCTCCCGATTAATTTGAGACTACCTGTATATAAACTCTTGAGACACTTCACCACCAACCAAGAGGCCTTGTATCACTGCATTGACAGGTTGGTGCAGCGAGAGGAGGATAGATAGGTGGCATTCATCCGGTTCACAAAATATCAAGCTCAGGTTAAGAGGGTGTTTGACTACAAGGCAAAGGGAAAGGCTTTCCAGGTTGGGGACATAGTATTACTATGAGACAAAAGAAAAGAAAAATCAGATGACCACAGTAAATTTGGCAGCGTATGGTTGCGCCCATACCACATTGATGTGGCGGTGGGACCCAACACTTTTTAGTTGGCCAACTTGGATGGTGAGTTTGACATGAAGGACATAGGCTTGATGCACTATTTTCTAGGTCTAGAAGCTTAGCAAAGTTCTAAGGAAGGCTTCCTTGGATAGGAGAAGTATAAAGTAGAGATTCTGAAGAGGTTTCATACGATGGACTGCAAACCTCTAGCCACTCCTCTGGTTCCAAAAACGAAATTATCTACTGACTTGGATTCAAATTTGGTAGACCCTTATTTATACATGCAGTTGATTGGTTCTCTTATGTATCTAGTGAATACCAAAACTAATATTTGTTTTGCAATGACCACATTGAGCCAGTTCAATATTGAGCCTTGGCAAATTCATTGGAGGACTACAAAACACGTGCTCAAATACTTGAAGGGCATAGTTCATTATGGTTTGAAGTATGATAGAGATGGTGGATTTTTGTTGCATGGTTTCATTGATTCTGATTGGGAAGGTGGTGCAAGTGATAAGAGAAGCACCTTGTTATCGCACGATCTGTAGCTTGGGCAAAGCCCAACCCAAACCTCAAATGTGCGAGAACTATGGGAATACCTACCCACTGTCACCTTAGATAGATACTCCCCTAGCTTTAGAGATGATGAGATCACCTCAAGGGAGGAATCTCGGTGACCCTAAGGGAATTTAGATGGTAAGTGAAACCCCTATAGGTCAAGATTGAAGTGGAATGATGGCTTGGGAAGGAGTCTTGAATGAGGACAAGTGGTTGCCAAACGTTGTATACCTTCAAAACAATGTTAGCCCTGCCCGGAACAAGATAAATGATCATAAAACCAAGCCTTTATCAAAGGGGATCAAGCAAGAAACCTTGTTGTCCCAAAATTGCAGCAATATATCAGATCTATAACAGAAAAGAATAATAGCAATGGCTGCAAAATATGTTGCTAAAAGTCAAGTAAAAGATACTAGAAACCAAGCTAGCAATGACTAGTTTAACTTCCACTGAAAAGAGCAAGACTCTAATAGCATTTAGGGCTGTTTATTAGATGTTATCAGCAAGTTATTATGACATCCAAGTGGCTGTAGCAAACAAATGCTGCAGCAGCAAAATCCAACCACAGAAATCAACAAGTAAACCATCAAAAAGATAGCCAATGAGCAGTAGAACAGTAATCTAGGTTCACAAGTAAATTTCAGTGGTGGAAAAGGGAGCAATAGATAAAAGAAAGTGAGTTTTGTTGCGTCCCTAATGGCTGAAGCATTAATTTGTTAACAGCAATGAGAACTACAAGGCTAAAGAAAATGCCCTTAGGGCACAAGCAAGCTTATAACACTAAGGAAATATTCCAACTTGAACAAATACAATATCTCTCAAATTCACGTATACCAATGCAACGATTTTATTTCTCCAATGCAAATTCAGATTAGTGCCTTGTCAATTGGGTATGGAGTCTCTTGTGTATGGTTAGATCTACTACTTCTCTAGGGGTGTAAGCCCTTTTACTCCCTCGAGCAAGTAAATCTAACAAGGTAAATCTAGGAGGGTGTAAGCCCTTTTACTCCTCCTAGCAACCTTTGTAAAGTAGTTTTATGCAAGACAATTATGATAGACTTGGTGGAGGGTGTATGCCCTTATACTCCTCCAAGTGTTTAGACAATAATAACCATAAATAAGAAAGAAATACCAACAATATGCAGAAATTCCTTACCATACCAAGAAGATGGCAAGATAAACCCTCATCTACCAAGCATATTTCATCACAAAGCAAGAGAAAGCATCCAAGAGAGATAGCGCACCACTTTGGCTCCAAAAGACAAGTATTAAGCATCCAAAAATTGCACAAGAGAGAGAGATGTGATTTTCCCAAGAGGGGCGAAAATTCCAGCCAAGAGGCTTGTAATCCTCAAGTGAGTTGTGTCTAAAATGAAATGAATTAGGTCTCTTTTTATACAAGACCTTCAAAATTAGTTTGTTCACTTATCTTTAGGATAAAACACAAATTAGGGAGGCCGACCTCCTTAATTTAATTTCAAAATTGCAAAAGAAGAAACCCTCAATGATGACATCATACGCCCTAGGGGTGACATTTTGGCACAAATGACAAGACGTTGAGCTGGTTGAGGAAGTCGTTGGGCCTCCCAAGGCCTAATATCCATGTGCTAGGGTCTTCTTTCAAGGAGCAAGCCATGTCACCATCAAATCGTCCAACACCACCAAACCCTAGCCCCCAAGTGTGACGTCATGCCCTAGAAAATGACGTTTTGGACCTCCAAGGTCAGACGTTGGGAAAAGAGGGGCTAGCTTTCCTTCTCCAAGATGTCTTCTCATGCCTCCAAAGGCAACGTTCATCATCTAGTTGGTCCCAAGGTGTGGGGTATGGCATCCACTCTATGGGCTTTATACCCCAACGAAGGCCCAAGCGAGGCTTGTTCCTCCACAAATGTCCACCAAGCAAGGTCCTGCAAAGACAAGTCAATTCGCCCTCCAAGGATCTCAAGTCAAATGTATCATGCCAAGTAAAATCACACTTAATACAAGAGCCACCTAAACATGTGCATCAAATCTACCTTTTCAAATTAAACAAGTGCTCAAAGACCCTATGCAATTGGCCAAATTAAGATATGGGAGGGGTGTCATAATACCCTATTGGGTGAACCAATTCCTCAAGTAGGGAATGTTCCCAAGGATGATCCTTTCTGAGTTATGTAATGGATGTGAGGTGGATGGGGTTGGAGTTCTAGGTTTTGGGCTTCATGACATACAAGGACTCGTATTGTCTCACCTATGGGCGTCTTTGTTGAGAGCTAGCCACATCCATTTTCTCTTTTTGTTTTTGAGGCATATTTTTGCCAAGCCCTTTTAGCCATTAATTTATTAGGGTGTTTCCAAGTTGACGTTGACATGGGACTTTACCTATGCATGAAAAACATTGCCCACGTCAACTCTACCTTGGTCACACTTTGCAACCATGCTTCCCCAAGTTGAAGACAATAAGGGGCACTAAAAAGGAAATGCATTGCCCATAAATGCTCTACCTTGGTTGGCATGATTGTTTATTTAGTTATTTAATTCACAAGTCCGTCATTTTTTGTGAGAAGCATTTCATTGCTCTCGGGATCCCAAGGTGAGCTTCTATTGCATGATGTTTCTTGCTAGAGCACCTCTGACCCTAATGGCCCCTTCTTCCCATGAAATGAGGTACATGCCCTTCTTGGATCAATAGGCCAGAAAACCTAAAAGATTGGGATATGGAGGGGAAGAAGCGATGGAAAATGGTAAGTATGAGCGGGGACGGCACGATAACCCTTCGAGGAGACCCCCGATTGCAACCCTTTCCCTAAGGGTGGCCACTTACTAGGAAATCATGACACTCACCAAGGTGAAACAAGGCCAAAAGCATAATGTCCAAGCAAACGTTCGATAATCAAGAGAAGCTTTAATGCAACATATTCAAACGCCTCAAATATTACGGTGACACTTACCACAACACCTGACTTGTACCTCATGGAGCAAGACCCACTGTCCTCCGGAAGTAAGTTGGTGTGGTGAAAGCCATCGTGATGAATCAGAGAAGTATGGTGGTGAAGTAGGTCTTCATCTATGTATGTGGACACTATCAGTCAATCCATATCTCAATACTCCATGTCTGCAACCTAAGGGCCTCGAGACATCATCTCCTTAGTTATCCCTAGGAAAGGGGGATAACACACCTCAAGGTGTGTTTCAGTTTGGGTTCAGTAGTCAGATCCTGGTTCAGCAAGAAGCGGTGTTCAATTACACTTAGTTCAACTCAAGCATAGTACATGGTAGTAAGTTATGCTAGTTTTGAGGCTATCTGGATTCGCAAACTATCAGAGTTGCGAATCTATGACATGCAACATTCCTTTAGCAGTGCATATGTTGTTCCTAAAACTTCCAGAATTAATTGTTGCTCTAAAATTAGCAATTTCAGAATTAGGAGTTATTGTTGTCTAGAATTAGTTTTTTTCATAATAGGGACTTCTCTAATTTAGTTTGGCTCAGTTAGAATTAGGAATTCCAAATTTAGGAGAGGAGACGTTTATCTCAAGTTTAGACTCAAGCACCTTGAGTGTAGGTGTATTGTTCTGCTTCTAGCACAGATTTCTAGAAGGCCCTGCGCATGCTTTGCATGCAAGTTGGGCACTCCTCTCTAGGTGACTTGGATAGGATTTATGGCATGTAACCCTAGGCCTTTCTTCATTATAACCAATGTTACAAACATCGCGATAATATCATCGACATCACGATATTATTGTCATTTTGAGCGTCGGCGATATTATCGCCCGAATATATCACGATATTTTCCTTCCTCCGGCGATAATATCGCGATATATTTTCGAAAATAGCACGATAATATCACGAGTCAATGGAAAATGTCGCCGGGTCACGGACAATCACAAATTAAAAGACGATTTTTGGGTTTTTAAGTGTCATTTTGCAAACAAAGTGTGGGGTTTGGAGAGCAAAGGAGCAAGAGACGAAAACTTAGTTTTTTTTTGTCATTTTACAAACAAAAAGAGGCTAGTAATCTACTAATTAATGGTAATATTAAATGCTTAAAGTAAAAGAACGAAAATGAAAGATAAAGGAGAATGCCACAACTTAAATTTTGACATTACCATTAATTGTTTCAGGATGTTTGAGAGTGGTTCCAACCTCATTGAACTTCATATGGAGAAAGTAGAATTTTAGGTCCCATTCAAAATTCAACAGACTTAATGGTTTTAAGGATTTGATTGGCATATTGCAACATTTCCACTAGATTCTATCATGTATGAGGGTATGGAACTGGCATTTAGTAAAGAGCACCAAGCCCTCTATGTACCTCGATGTTGGTGGCATTGATTGTTGAACTCTTTTGTCATGACCCTAGTAAAAATGAACCCTTCACTCAAGTAAAATCACGTATTAGGCATGTTAAGCTTTTTCTATCTTATTTTAATGCTTAGAGGGTGACACTAATGATGAGGATCCTAATATAGGCAATGATTTTGATGATATGTAGTTATTTGTTGTAGCATGATTTTTTTTGGACTCTAGAAGCCATTTACAACCTCTTTGTTGATGTATTTTGGATCAAAGATAGATTGCACTCAGTGTTATTTTGGTTATATGCAGCCTTACTTGCTATTTACATGAGAAACTTTGCATATTTGTGTATAATGGTTTGGATTCATATAGATGCACATGAATATATCTTCACGGACTCCGACAATGCGAGTTGTACCTGGCAGTAGCACTAGCAGAGGACACCAAAGTCTAGCTCTTGCTTCTTCTACAGGACACCAAAGTCCAATGCCAACCCCAGGGCCCTCTTCCTCTAAAGGAAAATCCATTTCTAGAGCCACCACCTTTGCCCGTAAAAGGGGCAGAGGCAATCGTTAGTTTATTTATCTGATTTCATTGTAGATGACTCGGGATGAGAGATACATTTATTATATTTTTTGATGATATTTTGAGGCCTTATAGTCAGGACATGATTCAGTGATGTATTCGACTTTACTAGACATCTTATATATCAGTTCTCTTTTCATATTTATGTGGAAATGCATTTATTTGATGTTGTTGATGTTTTAGATATTTAAAAAAATGAAAAAAAAAATGAATATTTTTTTATTTTTTCATTCTTACGACATTTTCAAATATTTTCCCGATGTTGCTGATATTTTTGGTTTCAGACCCTCAGCAATATTTTCGCCGACACAATGTTGGTAACACTGATTATAACAGAAGGCAAGGACCTCTATGATGAGCCTCTGAATTACCTCATTTAGCTCATCATTTTGTGACTATTTTCATGAACATTCTGGCCTCATTTTCTCCATTACTACATCATTTTGCCACTTTCTAATACATAGTTACCTGTTTGGATTCATGCATAAATTCCTCTCATTTTCACACATTTATGGATTTTTTTTGGTTGGATGAGTAAATTGCATGAGTTCGATGGTCTGTCCCTTATCTATCCCTACTGCGGAGATCTTAGCATTCCAAAAGTTCTTCAGGTCAAAATGGGCAATTCCCAATGCTTTGCCGAATTCTCCCAATGCACTATCAAGTTCTCCCAATCTTAAAGGAGAAGGGTGTTTTGGTGTGCTGCAAAAAGCTTGAACCCGTGATTTTCTCCAGCAGATGGATCAAAGGCGATCCATACCTCACTTCAAGGTTTCATCGTCCTCCTACGGCACGTGATTTGGCTAGGGCATGATTTGGGTGGTAGAACCACAGGGCAAAGCATAGTGCTCCCATGTTTCCAGCCTAAGTGCAAGATTCAACCATTTTTACTTCAAGAGCTTGGACAGTTGGGATAAAAACAGTCTTCTTTAAATAATTAGTTAGTTAATTCCTAGAATTTTGGGGGATTTCCCAAGGACAAGAAAACGTTTGTTATAAATATATAATTTTGGGACCTCCAAAGGATTCATTCAGTTTTAGAGTTAAAAAAAATACAGAGCCTTGATGCAGCATTTTTCCTGTGTGTATGTGCAGTAGATTAACTTAGCAATGCTGCAGAACAAGGACCCACTCCTGTAGCATGATTGCTTCTTTGTTCTCTTTTCCTATAGGTTATATTTCTGTTGTTTAAATTCCTGTAACTGTTTTTCTGTAGCATTCATTAATAGTCTATTTCTATTCCATTAATTCTGATTTCTATTTGTTACAGTTCCGTTATTCTGCATTTTTATTCAGCATTGCATGGTTATGGTAGGTTTAATTCATTGGCATGGCATGGTTTTCTAAAGCATTCTTCTCTTGCAAGGTACTTTCCACTGTAGGTTAGATTAGGTTTCATTGTCAGCTGTGTGTGCTTAGAGTAAGTTTCTTTTCCAATAGTGTTTATTTACCGATGTATGTTTAGATTAGTATTCCTCTTCGGCAGTGTGTTTAATTTCCAGAGGTGTGTTTATTTCCAGCAAAATCCGATTTTCAACAGCAAGATTGGTCTCTGCAAGAGCAAGATAACTGGTTTAATGCTTGAATTTCCTTTGTTACAGTTAGAGTAGGTTAGCATATGACAAACCATTAGCTCAACATTCCCCTATTCACTTAGCATTCCCAACTTGGTAAAATAACTGCAATTGCATATACATTGCAGGTGTTTTGAAAGCGTTACGATTTCAGATTGATAAATTAAAAGTAGGCCTTCAGTAAATCTCAGGTTCATGAATCCCAAGTATTGCTGGAGCCCATTACTCTCTTTTAGGTATTCAGTTTTATCAGCCGTATGTACTGTTTTCTTTCATGAATTAATAAAGAAAACAGCAGATGATTTTCGGAGTTTTCTGTCTGCTGAAAGTTTCTTTTAATTTGCTATTCATACTTTTCAATTCGCCTGTGTTCAGATCTAGCTGTAACAGCAGTTTTGAGAGTTAGTTATGTTTCCAGCTTTCTTAGGTTGTTTTTTAGTCTGCTGATCTGATCACTATGTACTGAAATTTTAACAGACTACTGGGGTTGGGCGGGTGCTCCCTGCACTATGAACAGAAAGTCACTGATTGTCTCTCCAGCCCATTCAGCTCGTTCCAGGCAAAACCAAAGACATAAAGAAAGGCCATGACACAGAGTTGGTCGACCTGTTCAAGATAGGAGCAAGTGCCGCTGAAGCTGCCCCACTCTGCCACAGCACCAGAAGGACAAGTTCCTACTGCTTGAATTAGCTCATAGTGGTTGCTATGCAGCCCACTTTTTAGTATAAAATGCCAAATCTGTACATTATTGTTTATGTTGATAGTCAAAGGAAGCATTTTACTCCAAAAAAATACAAACGGAAGAAATGGAGACACCTTCAACCAATTCCAATTCAGTAAGTCATCGGGATTGTGAAATTGGAGACTTGTTTCGACTCTCGAGTTGAGTGTTGAAATGATTCAATGTTAGAGGAAGAAGGTACTTTATGCTTTGAAAATACCTGTTCTTCTTTTGAGTCTGATCCAGATTTTGTATAGGTGGGAAAATAAATTTCAACAGTTTCATGCAAAGAGAGAATAGCTGTGATGCAGAAGTAGAAAATCCACACATTGCTTGGAAAGAAGAGATAGCACTGGACATAGAAACCTAAGCGCATGGAAATCCAAGTTTTGTATGAAATTAGAAGATTTTGCAAAATATAAAAGTTAGTTAGGAAATAGAAAGGTTGCAAAACGAATCAAAGATATGTTATACCTTTATTCATGATATTTTTAGAAATTAAAGAGATATATTCATACAGGGTTGGATCCATGAAAAGCTTTTGTTCTATAAGAAATCTTTTCACACCAATTATTGGATAATGAAATAAAGTAAAAGGAAATAACCAATGGATATTGGACACTTGATCAAATCAAAGGATGAGATTTATTTAATAAAAGAGTGGTAAATTAGTGTGATTATCCTATACGTTTCTTTGTTTCCTGCAATTTCAACCTCGCAAGGTTGTCAGCGTGGCTACTCAAGATGATGGGAAAGAGGGGAAGCTTGAAGATTTATCTAAAGATTCTTGATCTCTTGGGGTCTCAATCAGACCAATAAAGCTTGTAAGTGGTGGGAGTGGGATATTCTTTCCTATCCTTAGCAAGAAATTTCTGTTCGAAAGAAGCATTGTATCGATTTGTGTTCTGGGGAGGGGTAGTATACCTCGAAAGAGGTAAGTTGAGGGGTTGTCAATCTAAATAATGAATGGACAACAAGAGAAGAACCAATGGAAGCTACTTGAATAAAGAGTTGCGATTTCATGTGCACTACAGATCAAATGATGTGCAGGTGAAGAACTTCAGAACTTCCATGTGTAAGAAGGCAGCTGAGAAAAGAGAGATTGAAGGTAGAACATAATTTGAGAACGGAGATGAACTAGAGCATTAAAGGAATCAGAATCAAGACATTTGTGGAAGTAGTTGAGCTGGCAATGGGAAGATGTCAACCCTAGGACGTTGTTGAAATCCCAGCTAACTTGAGGAGCAAGAAAAGAAAATTGCATAAATAGGTCTTATTATTAGGTTTTAGGGTGGTGTGCACCTAAGGAAAGGAGAAAAGGCTCTTGAGGAGAGTAGAGTGAGGTTTGCATTGAAAAGACTTTGCAAATCAAGTCGAGAATTGGCATTGTAACCAAAGCAATTGATGTAACAGAATATGTTTGATGCAGTCACTCAGTTGCAGGTGAACTCAGAACTCTGCTACAGAGTCAGCACAGAGATGAACAAATAGATTATAAATTAACTAAAAACAGAGGCATTCGTATAAAAACAAGCTTTCCATAATCAGGAAAAAGAAGCACCTTTATTGATTTAGCAAGACATATTACTAAACTAAAACATATCTGAAAACCCCCCCGGTTCAGGAACGCGATCCCAGTTTATTCCCTACCCAAAATCCAAAACTCAGAAAATATCAACCAACTACAACATTACAATCTCAGGACAACACAGGTCCAATTACATGGAGATAACTCTTGGCACGCGGGTCACATGATTGGTTTTCAGCCCATTTGCATTGCCCCCTGGCATGCACAGCGCACCTCCCATTCTTTTGGATAGCAAAACACTTCCACAGCTAAGACCCACTCTGAAATCTCCCTATTTTCAATTCTTTGATTTTCTTCTTTCTCCAATGCCTTTATTCTTCTTTTGGTGGCTCAGATCTCTGCTTTTCTTTGTTGTCTTTCTTCATGCTGTTTGATTAGTTGCCTAATCACTTGTATTTCTTCCCTGATCCACTCTTCCTCTTCTTGGCTCACCCACTTCACCTTTGCCATTTTTAACCTGCTGCAATTTAACCAATCTCTCTTTGGCTTTTCAACAACTCACTCTCTTAAAGTTGTTCGCAATATGGCTTTCCAAAGCCAATGCATTACCCACAGGTAACCATAATGCAACTCTGTGCAATCTAGTGCTCCGCCGAGCACACTTAGTTCTTCTCTCAAACTAACTCAGTGGTGAAATTGACGAGGATACCTTAGGCTTCCATAGGTACAGACCTGGACTGAGTTCAAGGAATCTACAGGTGCAGACCTGCACAGATCATTGCTCTGATACCAAACTGATGCAGTCACTCAGCTGCAAACAACTCAGAATTCTGATGCAGTCACTCAGCTGCAAACAACTCAGAATTCTGATGCAGTCACTCAACAGCTGGCAAACTCAGAAAACTTGTCCATCTGGTCGATCTCCAACCTCGGCTGCAGGGTAAACACCGAGCTGGAAAAACAGGGGTTAGCTTAGTCAAAACACAATCATTTACTTCAATGAAAAGGGACCTTTCACACTCGGAGAAAGACACTCAATTATTTCAAATTCCAGAGATAGTAACAGTAAAAAGCTAACAGAAAAGAACAGACAAACTTCTCTCGGATTCCGGGACACAGTCCAGTCCTCTCACTCAGAAAATTCCAAAACCCAGGAATAATTCTCCCTGCATACAAAGAAATCCCCCCCTTAATTTTGTAGCACCCAGAGATGCATAGTGATCTCTAGAATCTGTACGTAACCTCCATTTCTTTCCTCCCTTCTTGGGAGAGAGTAGGGCAGGTGTGGCACACGAGCTCATGTTTTCCCTTATAAATCCCTTTTCCAATAATTCTGTAATTTGCCTCCTCATTTCCTCATGTTCTAGAGGAGTCATCCTGTAAGCAGCCTGATTTGGAAGTTTGGTATAGTCTATTTTGATGATATCTTGATTTTTAGTAAAAATATGGAGGAGCATGTAGAACATTTGAGAAAAGTACTTGACATACTTCAGACAGAAAGGTTGTTTATCAACCCTGAAAAAAGTGAATTCTGCAGGGATAAGTTGGTATTTTTGGGTAATGTTATTTCAGCAGGTGGATTGAGCATGGATCCAGAGAAAATAAAGGCAATCCTTGAGTGGCCTACTGCTCGAAGCATCTCAGAGGTGAAGAGCTACCACGGACTGGTAAACTTTTATAAGAGGTTCATTAGGAGTTTCAGTGGGTTGAGTGCCCCCTTGACTGATTGCAAAAGAGGGAAGGTCTTTACTTGAACAAAGGCAGCTGCTGTGAGTTTTGAACAACTCAAAAGAAGGGTTACAGAAACCCATTCTTACTATACCGGACTTTGAGAAACTTTTTACAGTTGAATGTGATGCTTCAGGAGTCGTGATCGGAGGAGTGCTAAACCGAGAATGTAAACCTGTGGTCTTTTTCAGTGAGAAATTAAATGAAGCTAAACAGAAATATACCACTTATGACAAAGAATTATACGCAGTGGTACAAGCCTTAAAATATTGGAGACAATATCTTCTGCATGAATAATTCGTTATGATGACTGATAATCAAGCCTTGAAGTACATAAATTCCCAAAGTAAGTTGTCCCACAAACATGCCAAATGGGCTTCATTTTTGCAGGCCTGTACATTTGTTGTGGAGCATAGGAGCGGTAAAAACCAATGTAATGGCTGATGCCTTAAACCGAAGGCGTCATATGTTGGTGGTAATGAGTAATGGACTGGTGGGCTTTGAAGAAATGAAGAATGAATATATGCCAATGATCCATGCTTTAGCAGCATTATTGAAATTCTGACTGGACTGGACCTTACTGGTCCACATTCATTTGAAGACTTCTTATTATTAGATGGCTTTTTGTTTAAGGGTTCTCAACTTTGCATTCCCCTTGGATCGAGGCAAGAAAAGCTTGTGAGAGAGATGCACTCGAATGGATTGGGAAGACACTTTGGAAGGGATGAGACCTTTGAAATAGTAAGAGAAAATTTATTTTTGCCTAAAATGAGAAGAGATGTGAACAGATTTGTTTCTGCTTGTAGGGTGTGTTAAACAGCGAAAGGAGGACAGCAAAATATGGGCCTCTATATGCTGAGTAAATAGGCACCCAGAATGAGAAATCGGCCCAGGGAGTTAGCCAGAATTAGTATAAATGCAAGAGGCCAGTCTTCATTCTGGCAGGCATTCTCAGAACTACAGAGCTCACTTGTGTGCACTGCAGTTAACCAGTTTTGTGCACAAGTTTGGAGGAGAGTTGTCGTTGCAGCTGCTGCAGCTAGCAGATTACGTTTTGGCTTGGATTATCTCTTGGTTATGGTTTGGACTATCTGATCATCTCTTGTTTGGTGTGCTATCCTTGGAGAAAGGTGTGCCACCCTTTGTTTGGCTATCTAGCCTAGGGTTTGCTTCCGAAGTGATTCTCTGTCAAGGTTAAGGTGCTCGAAGGGTAGTTTCGGCCTATGGTTGGGTGACAATAGTGATATTGTCTATGGTAAAACGAGCACATCCATCATATTCTAACAGGTTATGGGCCACACCTCCTTCATTCAGTCTAACCACTGGAAGGGAGCATAGCCATAAGGATATTAAGCTCATTGAAGAACTGCCGCTAGGGTTTCTAGCAGAAGCAGTCACCAAAGCACTGCCACTAGGGTTACTAGCAGGTGCAGTTGCAGAAACCCTAACCCTCTCGTTGAGGCACCTTAAGTGAAGAGATTGACCTAATTTCCGGATAGACCAGTGCGCCCTAGCCTAGCGCATCTTCTGGTACTCTCAACAAGCCAAGATGTCAAGTTTGAGTTTTTGGTCAAATCTAGGGTTGACCAAGTCAAAGCAGCCATGACTTACTCTATGAAGTCAGAAAACAAGTTAGATGGAGCTTCTAACTTCAGAGCATGGAAGACAAG
>SNQJ01S0008220.1:111294-186713 GCA_010110895.2 Picea sitchensis
AACTTCGTGAAGAATGGCTCCCTAGTTGAGAGGGAGTGTCGATAACTCCAGCCAAGACAAAATTCAAAATACATTCGTGTGAGACTTGGCATGATAAAGAATGCCTCCCTAGCTGAGAGGGAGTGTTGATGAATGCAACTATGGGAGACATCCTCCAGCTTACAACCTGTGAGATGTGGAACATAGCAGCTATGTGAGTCTTTCTCTCAACTTACAAACCTGAGAGAAAGCCCCTAAGAAGGGTATGTGGTTCCTGCCTAAGACAGAGCTAGGAATGTAGAGATGACCTCCTCCATGACATCAGTGAGAAGAACTCCAAATGATTATCCGATGGAAAAGCGATCTATTGAGTTAGGACGTGCCTGTGGCTGAGCACAAGGTGAACATGTAAAATCCCAAAAGTGTTGGGCACATCGTCATGTGAACAGAAATGAAGATGATGTGATAGCCTCCTCTGAGCAGTAGAGTTGACGAGAAGACTCCAGATGATTCTCTTGTCGGTGACAGTGGGAAAGCAGATCTATAGAGTGGACGTGCCTGTGGACGAGCACAGGTGAACATGTGAAGACCTGGCTCTTCTGTGTAATGCAGTGAATCAGAGCTATGACATCCCGATGGATGTGCCCCTAGTGGATGAGCACTAGTGGGTGTATCAGATCCTTTGCTATATACTGTTCAAGAGTCAAACCTACCTGTAACCCTAATTGTTATGTAAAGGGTACAGGTCGGCCCCACCTTAATATGTTTAATATTAAATGTAAAAGATAATTAATATTAATATTAATTATTATAATAATAATAATATGTCTTAGAGAGGTCGGCCGTGTTGAGCCAATAGACACTTCAGTTGATAGGACAAGTCTAATATAAGTAAAGGAAAATTCTCATTGTGGAAATACAATCACTCAAGTGAGTTTGGAAATTTCAGGAAGTACATCTCTTTGGCAAAAAGGTGCGCACCTCTCTTGGGCGCTAGAGTTCTAGGTTTGAAGCACCCTCTTGTGTGCTAGAGTTTATCTTGGTGAAGGTCTTTCTCTTGAAGAATATAGCAAAGGATTTGGCTGGGTTTTCTTCCCTTGTTGAGAAGGGTTTCCCAGGATACTTCTTGTGTTCTTGTTGCATGGTGTTTCTTCTTGTGATCTCGGTTGCTGCAACATTATTGTTTATGGTTAAGTGAAATGCTAAAATGGAATGAACTTCATGCTTAACCTAGCTTATGAAAAATCAACACCATCCCCAAACTCAGAACTGAAGTGGTGAATAGGAGTTTGGGAAATTTATTAAGGTGCCTAGTGCGTGACAATCCTCGACAGTGGGATTTAGCACTACCCCAAGCTGAATTTGCCATTAATTCCAGCACAAACAGATCTACAGGTAAATCTGCACTTCAAATCGTATATGGTGCCAATCCCAAAGGAATTGTGGACTTAATTGATCTGCTTGCAAATCCATATAACAGTCCAGATGCTACAGATTTTGTGGAGAATATTTGTGAAGTACATTGCACAAATTGCAGTCAATGAATGAGCAATACAAACAACATGCTGATCTGCACAGGAGGAAAAAGATCTTTCAGGAAGGAGAAATGGTCATGGTACATTTATGCAAGGAGAGGTACCCTAAAGGTACTTACCACAAATTGAAGCCTAAGCAATTCGGTCCTTGTAGAATTCTGAAAAGGATAAACGAAAATGCTTATCTGATTGACCTGCCGGAGGACCTAGACATCAATCCCATTTTTAATGTCGCTGACCTTCATTCCCACTTTGCTGGGACAAATGATGACCAAATAGATGATGATCAGAATGAGGAGGAGGAAAACTGGACCCAACACCTGCCTAAGAAGAAAAGAAAACAATTTGAACGAGTGCTAGACTCCAAATTATCCACAACTCATTAGCAATCATATATGCTTTATTTTGTTAAGTGGGAAGGTCTGCCAAGCTCCTACAACAGCTAGATCACAGAGACCGATCTACTCAAGTACAGCCGAACAGCTATCCCAGGTGCTCTTGAATCAGAAGATGCAGAATTTCAAAAAAAAAGAAGGGGAGGATGATGCGGAGCATCCTTGCTAACGTTCTCCCGCGCTGCAGATCTAACTTAACCACGTCTGTCAGTTCCAGGTGATTTTGTTCCATAATTTTAGGGGTTTGTGTTAGTGGTTCTGTTTTCGTTGAGTTAATAAAGGCTGTAGCGATCAGTTGGGCGGAGATCACTATGCATCTCTGGGTGCTACAAAATTAGGGGGGGGGGATTTCTTTGTACACAGGGAAAATTCTTCCTGGGTTTAGGAATTTTCTGAGTTAGAGGACCTGACTGTGTCCCGGAATCCAAGAGAAGTCTGTCTGTTCTTTTCTGTTAGCTTTTTACTGTTGCTATCTCTGGAATTTGAAATAAATGAGTGTCATTCTCCAAGCATGAAAGAACCCTTTTTGTTGGAGTAAATGATTGTGTTTTGAGTCTTGACTAAGCTAACCCCTGTTTTTCCAGCTCAGTGTTTACCCTGCAGCTGAGGTTGGAGATCAACCAGATTGACAAGTTTTCTGCGTTTGCCAGCAGTTGAGTGACTGCATCAGAATTCTGAGTTATTTGCAGCTGAGTGACTGCATCAATGTTTCTTAAATAAATTGCGTTGCTTATGTTATCTTGTGGATGTATACATATATACTATATTCAAATTTCTTAAGAATGTTCTTTTCTGTGGAAAGATGTTTATAGTATTCTTGTTCGGTGATAATAAGAAACTGTACTTAACAGACCCACTAATCTATCTGCATTCACTTGGGCAGGCATGTCTATGAAAAATTGCCTTGAGGAATCAGAAAAGCATGGCTACTATTCCGCTAAAGGATTGATTATGGAGAAGAAATCAAGTACAGTATAGATGCCTGCTAAACAGTACACAACTACTTACTGTAAATAAATATAATGAAGTCACTAAATTTATCGTATATGCACACAAAACACCATATGAAAGATGCCATCATCCACGTGTTCAGAAAGGACATATATCAGAGCCTAGATGGCATATATTGCAGACCTAAAGTATAATATATATTGCAATTTGTTTGAGTTTAAAAGCTTTATATGCGAATGTCTTGCCTATTTTTACATCTTCTGTTAGTTCTCTTTTTACAGGTTTCACAAATAAAAAAGCAAGTTCCTCTTAGCATCTAAAATTAGAAAACGATTTAAAACGGAATAAGATTAAAGCCCAATAAGACCTTTCAGTCGGGACCTTGCGCCCTTCTGTCAGGACAACCTTGATAAGACCTTTCAGGGTCTTGCATGATGGATGAAGGTTGACTTTTAAAGTCAGGACCCATGCGGTAAGGCCTTTAAGGACCCCTTCGAAGGGTTGACCAGCCAATACCAACTTAGTAAAGTCTTGGTCAACCCAGTAAGGTTATGACAACATCCTCCCCTTCTGTTGCTAAACAACCCACTTCCTCGAGGCCACAAAGACAGCCGACTTGGACAGCCCAGATCAAGTAACAAGAGATGCCCATCACGAGATTCCTCTCTTCAACCACAAACTTTAGGAGAGCTTCAACTGCCCGCCCAGGCACTCCCCAAAGCGCATTAACAGATCCTGAATTGGTACTTCCACAGTGATTGCTGAGGGTAGAGATGACTCTGCTCCCTCCTCTACATCTACCTACATCTCCATGTGTGTATGTACACAGCTCGGTGGATAGTGTCCCTGGCCTGCCACCATCGAGACACAGTGCTTTGTTTCATGTGTTTGTCTCATGTTCTATATCTAATGCTGAGTAGATCTTCGTGCTTCTCTCTTTTCTAGGGTTTTCCCTCTTTAGCCACCCTTTCTTGCTTTCTTTTCTTCAATTTTCAGGGGTTGCATTTGCACTCCCGATTATTTTTGTTGCTTGTTGTATTTTCTAATTACATTGACCTATTCTTTTGTCACCTGTAAAAATTAATAAAATTATCTTATCTTCTCATGATCGGTCTCTTTTTACAAAATCAAGCCCAATAAGCAGACAACTTTATTAACAAAGAAAGATGTACCATAAAAGAGGAATAAAAACACAGTTCAAAGGGGACAATATTGACAAGAAATTTGCAGGATCAAGACAACTTTATTAACAAAGAAAAATGTACCATAAAAGAGGAATAAAAACACAGTTCAAAGGGACAATATTGACAAGAAATTTACAGGATCAAAGTCGGGCTGGATAACCCCTCTACTGGGGGATGCTTTCTTCACTTCTGCTATTAAAGCTGGCAAAGCTGTTTCCTCTGCACGGGCCTTCAATGCACCAATAAAATCTTTGGGCGGAGGCACATCCGACAGGACGTTCTTCACACTTTCCAGAGACATCTTCTCCTTCATCTGTTTATATACAAAACAGAAAACCTATATAAAAATCCCATTGCACCAAGAGAACTGAGGTGCTCTACAACCCGAGTGGGGGTTGAAATTAATCAACGGTTAGAGTAATGGTACATGGAATCTAGAAACTAGCATAGCTCCATCAAAACCCCATCGAGCACATTGAATATGGTAACTGGTAAAGATCCATCTAAATCCAGATTTGATGTGCGCCTGGAGGTCGCAAAGCTCGAGGATGCATAAATTGAGGTTACAGAAATGATGGACATATCAGATACCGATATTCGAGATATGCAACCTCGAGCTTCGCATAATATATAGGGTTGGTTTACAGGAGCGCATCACATTTGAGTTTATATGGGTTTGTGCTATTCGTTTGGTGACAGTAAATATTGAAAGATATAGACTATCTTGGAAAAGCCCAAAAATCAGAATAGTAGCATGAAGCTTATAGTAGAAGCTTGCCTGTGAAACCTCTATGTGCTTATTCCAAACAATCTCCTCCAATATGTTGCGAGGCTTGCTATCTTCAATCTCTCCTGTAGGGGGCGGATGCCTTCTAATACCAATTCCCTGCACATAACCCAAATCAATACCACCATACCCAATTGATCTCAGACCRAGAAATACTTATAACACCCCAAAAATTTGGGAATTGCGTGGAATGCCCATCAAGCAARTTTACASAATTTGAGTTATAAAATTATACTTGTTGAGCCTTGCAGAAAACAACGGGTTGTCTGTTTCTGGCGCTCCGCGGAAGTTCATGAGGTCGACTGCGACTCCGGTTTAAACCTAAGTTGGACCCAGATCTTTCGTTGCCAGAAAAATACAGTTGGGTTTTTGAAATGTGCTTAGAATCATCCCCGGAAGGCACGCTTGGATTTGAGACTGTGGGCAATGATGACCTAAATGCAATGCTCCCTTCCATTGTTTACGGATTATCTTCTGTCTTTCTACACAGAAAATTAGAATAAGGGCGTCCTTACATGCAACCGAGCTGCCTTTCTTCTCGCTGTAACCCTTAAATTCTGAACCGAAATAGTTGTAAACTACACGCTATGCTAGATAGCATGTATACTATAACAAGTAAAACGAAATGAGGGCGTGCTCCTGTGGTTTTCTTTCAGAGGCCTGGATTTTGTATGATCGCCTTGACTGAAAAGGTTCTGGGGTTCGGCCTCGAGCATTCAATTGGTGGATCATGGTTTTTGAAATTTGAAGCATGGCCATTGGCTACGCGCGTATGTGAAGAAATAACAATTATAGAGGAGGGAAAAAATTTAAGGGTTGACTTTTGGGAATTTTGATTTTTTCTTTAAAATTTTAGAACTTAGGTTTACTTATTTAAAATTTTAGAACTTAGGTTTACTTATTGGGCTAATTTTTCATATTTTTTAAAATGGTTTGTTAAAAAATAAATAAATATATATATATATATATATTAAAAATTGTTTAAAAACTACATAAAATTCTTCCAATTATAATGTTTTTCTTAAAAAAAAAATATGGTTAAACATTTTAAAAAATAGTAAAATTTCATTCAGGGTTTTAAGATAATTATATATCTTTAAATTTTTCTTTCTAAAAAGGGTTTTGGGTTATAGCCACGCTCTCTTTGTATATCATAAGGTTTATAAGGAAAATGCTCTGCAAGTGGAATAGTTTTTATAACTATAAAATCTCCTCTCCTCTTGTGTGTTATCTCATGTTGGTCGTTTGCATCATTTAAGTCCTAACATACCATGATCATTATGCCAATGGGAGTAGCTACAGGGAAGTCTCGTCTTCTACTAACATAATGGTTGATTGGTTGCAAGGTGAGTATGTGTGTTTGCTCGGGGAAGACGTATTGTATGGGTGTGCTTGTGAAACAACAATTGCTTATCTTGTGGTGTCTTGGAATGGCCTCTACAACTATAAAATCCCGTATCCTCTTGTATGTTATTCCACGTTGGTTGCAAAGGTTGGTCCAAGGATATATTATATGGGTGCATGTGTGTAAAACAACAATCGGATACACCTATCATTTGGCATCTTGGAATAACTTCTATGACAATAAAATATCCTCTCCTCTTGTGTGTTATCCCACATTGGTTATGAAGGTTTGTTTGCGACATCATTTAAATTTTGACATACCATGATCCTTATACCAATGGAGGCATGACAAGGGAATGGTGTCTCCTACTAACATAATGCTTGATTCACTAAAGTGTGAGTATGCTTGTTTACTTGACATTCCCCTCCTCCTCCATGGGATGTGTTGATTGGGTGCATCTGTGTGAAAACCATAAGCAGATATGCCTATCCTACGACGTCTTAGAATAACGTCTACAGTTGTAAAATCTACTTTCTTTTGTCCCCATTCTAGCATTTGTAGTAACCTATGGAGTACTTTGTGAGTCTCTATAGCTTATGAACAATTGGGGTGGGTCTTTGTATATTTAAATCGCCAATGCCATTCCAAATGTCCCTTCAAGGATTAGGTCGACATAGACCCTATCATCGAGTAAGTGGGCAAGTACATGAGGAGAAGGATTGTTGGCCTTGTCACAAACATAACAATAATCCTTAATGATCTTGGAATGACAATATGTAATATATATTGCTAGCTCTTTTGGAAGTGGTCAAAACACCTAAGGAAAAGAATTATGATGGATGGGGATCACTAATTATTGATGATAGGACTTAGGTAATTGGCTAACCAAGCCTAAGGACAATGAGTCGAATCATATAGCATCAATTATTGTGTCTAATTTGTCCTCAAGGGTAAGCTTGATTGGTAAGACACTCCTATGTGAAGTCCATTGAAGTCCTGGGATCCATTCTCATTGGAAGCTTTGCAGTTACCAATCACCTCTATGGTTGGCAATTGATTTGTCCTCTATTCGAACTTTTTGGGGAAGATGGGGGGGGGTTCTTCATGAGGCCATTTCTTTGGTAAAAAATCATTATGTCTAATTTCATATTGTTATGCTTTTTGTTAGTGAAAAGGTAAAGAAGGATAAAGATAATATAGTAATAATCTCACTCCAAAAAATGTTTAATACACACAATAGAGGGAAAGAGCATAGGAATATCAAAGTGGATAGAAAGCTCTCAATAAGCATAACCTCATACATCCAACAAGGATCCCATGCTCTTAAATTAATTATACCAAGTTACAATAGGTGTAATGGGTGAGCATGGGTCAATACTTGGATAGATGTAATGGATGAGCATGGGTCAATACTTGGATCATATGAGAGAAAATTGTGATCATGGGGTCACTAGTTTACATGAGACACATTAAGGCACATGTGACTAAATATATTATACTAGGTTAAGCTTAATTAATCTCCCAATGTTTAATCCTAGCCTCCCCTTGAGATTAACTTGAGGGTACAAAACAATATATACAAAATGAGAATAAAACAACATTACATGTTATCCCCCATTTATGACAACTTCCTTCACCCTTGATAAGAACCTCAAATGAAGAAATTTGGTCATAGTTAAGGGTTTGGTGAAGATGTCAATAACCTAATCTCCAGTAGGGCAGTTTGTTAAATCAATCACACCATCCTATATAAACTACCTAATGTAATGCATATGCAACTCAATGTGTTTGATGTTGATGTTTAATTAATTTATGAGCAATATATATTGATGGCATATTGATTGTTGCACCATAGGGTAGATAGCTCCTCCTACAAAAATCCAAGCCCAATAAGAAGCATCTTGATCTAAACAATATCCTTGCTAGCATTGACAACCCCTCAATACTTTGCCTCAATAGTTGAAAGAGGAATAGCGCATTGCTTCTTTCTAGACCAAAAAATGAGACATGAACCAAGGTGAAGGAAATAACCAACAGTGGGCTTCCACTCATCCACATCTCCCACCCAATCAAAGTCTATATAGCCAATCAGTGAAACTAATCCCTATGAAGAGTATTGAATGTCAAATTGATGTGTACCCTAGATGTATCAAAGGATGTGTTTTGTTTCTTGTTTCAAGTGGCTCTCACAAGGATCTTACATGAAGTGAGATATCAATCCAACAATGAAGGCAATGCTTGGTTGACTATGATTCGAGTAAATTAGACTACCCACCAAATACATATACAAGATAGGATAAACTATAGGAGTACTACACTCATAGCCAATTTGACTCCAATCTTAAAAATATGTAAGCATCGGTCTACAATATTTCATATGAAATCCACAGATAAGGTCAACAACTTACTTAGGTAGTGAAATAAAGATCCCATCCTCCATCTGTCAAACCTAGAGACCTATGAAATAATGAAGAAAACCTAAGTCTATCGTCTCAAAGTGACTTATAGGGGTGGATTTCAAATAGTGGATAAGGTTGTGGCTACTCCCTATAATGATGATATCACCTGCATCCAACACAAGAAAAATAACTTCACCATCGACCTATTTGTTGTACACATTAAGCTCCATCTGAAATCTTATAAAACCACACTCGAGAAGAAATTGTTCCACTTTCTCATACTAAGCTTAATGAGCTTAATTGAGACCATGCAATGATTTCTTGTGTGCAAAAACAAGAGAAGAGGCATCAACATGGACAAATCTATGAGCTTGCTCCATGTATATCTCTTCATTCAAGTCAAAATGCAAGAAGGAATTCTTCACGTCCATTTGATGTACCTCCCAGACAAGAGAAGTAGCAAGTGGAGAACAATATGAACATAGTTCATCTTTGAAACCATAGCAAAGGTCACAATATAGTCAATTACTTCATACTGTGAGAAACTCGTGGAAAACAAACGATCCTTATGCTTCTCCACATGTCTTCACCTTGGAAATAGGCAAAGGGTCCCATGCATCATTCTTCATGAGAGAACACTACTTATCATCCATATAATATTCCCATTCCTTCTATCCATTAACTTCCTTGTAGGATTGAGGATCATGAGTCTCCATAACTCAATTCATTGTAGCCAAGTTGGCTTTTGTGATGTTGAGAATGATTCATGTAGGTGCCATGCACACCATCCTCTAAATCACCAACAAACTCTGGCTTATCAATCCACTTAGGGCAATGAAAAGGACTAGTCATAGAAGAACCTAATACAAAAGTAGGAGGTTCAATGGTAGGGGGAGGCTCCACATGAGGTTCCCCTCTCAACCTCGTCATCAAATAAGAGGATTTCTCAAAACAAGTCAAAGGATAAATAGATATATTTGAAATAGGAGTCAAGAAATAAGAAAGGGTCTCATCAATCGCCCGCTACTCATGGAGCATCACATTATGTCAAATGGTCACATCTATAATTTGCATATCAAATAATATGTATCCCTTCAGATCCTCATCGTGGCTTACAAAAGGTACACTTGTGGCTCTAAGCCTACAATTTGTTCCTCTTTTCCTCTTAAATACGAGCCAACACATCACAATTAAACATCTTAGAGTGATTGACTTGTGTATTGTCTAATCAAAGCCTCCTTAGGTGTAATATCACACATTTCCCATAATGGGTGTTGTGACACCTCATATTGTATGGTGTTCCACTTTGTGATTTTCATCGCATCGACGAAAATTTGTTGTTGATTCCTTATAGTTGTTGGACCCACATGGGGGGATTCATCATGGAGCCCATTATCTTCATGGCATCATATCATTTGATGGAGGTCTTTGGTCAATGAAATCTTACTTCTCCTTGGTTGGATGTTTGTGCTTGTTGCTTGGTGGTCTTCTCACATGTGCTTGCCTTGTTGATCACCCCTTGGTTGTACTTTTGATGGATGTGGATCATACTATCTCATTATGGTGGTTTGGTATATATGTTTATCTTGGATATGGATGATGATTCTAGCCCCCCAAGGGGTTAGATGATGGTGGTGGTAAGAGGTAGATATTTCATGACATTGTTGTTGACATCTCCTTGTGACTTATTGGGTTTGTGTATGATGTTGGTGTCACTATGATGGGGTGTTCAACATGATCCTCATGAACAATGATGAAAATCCTCACCACAAAAACCTCATTGAACATGATCCTCATGTGTTGGATGTGTGATGGGGAACATACTTGATGATTGGATAGGTTAGCACTTCTTTAAGTCCTCTTATATCATGATGTTGCTATGGTGGGATGATTCATGTTGCCTTTGTGGGATTTTCCTAGATGATTTAACTTTATGACGCAACATTTGTTAGACATCACCTAGGGAGGGATGTGTTTAATGATGTTAGCACCCTCATTGATGTGTTATTTCTTAAGTTTGAGTTGGAAGGGGGGTACTAAATATGATTTGATGGTGATCTAACCATTTTCCCAAGATTGGATAATTGTTTTTGATGTAATAATCCCTTGGTGTTGGTGCACCTCAAGTTGAGCTCTATGTTTTGTTATTATCGTGGTGGGATTTTTCTAGGGAGAATATCTTTTATTTAGATGGTACAACACTTTATTAAAGTGCACCTGTAAGGTAGCTAGAGAGGTAGTGGGGGGGTCCCCGAGGGCCCATAGTGATAATAGTGGAGGTCATTCAATGTAAGGTGGACTAGGTCCACTATATTATTAAATAAGTCTCACTATGGTAGTTAGATATAATAAATGGGTAGTTAGATATAATAAATGTAAGGGGACTTCTTAGAAGGTTCTACTTCTAGAAGATTCCTCCTATAGAATGTTCTCGGGTGATGGCAGCACTATATAAAGGGGTTCAAGCAATGTAAGGGGATATGAAGAGAATTATTGTATTTGGAGCGGTAGCTCAATAAGAGGATGCCCCCTCGAAGAGGCAAGTGAACATGAGAGGATCTCTTCCATAATAGGATCCATTGTATGGTGTTGCCCTACCCTAAGGGTTTTGATATAATAAAGTGGTGGTTTTCTATATTGTTTCATATATCTTGTGTGGTGACTGTATTCAGATATATTTGGTACTATTGTGGTATTTTGTAATCAGATCTATTCAGGTTCTTAACAAGTGGTATCATAGCACTTTCCTTGGCAGACATTGTGGGCAAATATTTTTTATTTTTGCAGATTTTTTTTCGGAAAAGAAAAAAGAGGGCCACGACATTCCAGAAACTTTTGGTATAATTCTATGTAAATTTTGTAGAAACATGTTGTATATCTGAGTTCCTCTCAAAAAACCACCCAATTTGAAAAAAAAAATCGTCCAAAACGGAGTCCGAGAAGTCAATATATTGAAGTTTTAATATCTGCAATTTTTCAGAGTTTTTTTTTTGCGGACGGCGGCGTGATTTTTTTATTTATTTTTTAATATTTCTGTAGCAGATGGTGGCCAAATTTGTCCAAACAAATTATAGACCTGAGTTCCTCTCATAATTTTACCCAATTCCAAAAAAAAAATCAGCCGAAACGGAGTCTGGGAAGTGAAGTTATGAGCATTTTAAATTCAACAGTTTTTCAGGGTTTTTCCGAAAAAAACTGCGATTTTTTGCCGTAACTTATTTTTATTTTTTTTGGGTTTTTTTGTGACGGTTGCGGGACCGAAGAGTTCATAGGGTGCTTAGATGGATATTTCCTCTCAAACCCTCAAAGAAATTCTACAAATTATTGAAGCATTCAAAGTCCAATTGTATGACACATTGGATGACTTTGTAAATGGCCACATACAAACTCAATGATAGTTTTCGTAGTATTCAAGATTCGTTGGATAACATGCAGGAGAGATTTTTTATGGCGGACATCAGAGAGAAATATAATCAAGAAATATATGCTTGATATGGTTTTGAGGCTGATTGTGATGATTGTTATATGGATAGTTGTCATTTATGGGATGACAACCACTTCCATATTTTATTTGATGACTCTACACCACCTTCTGTAGAGAACATCAATGTCCCACATCAGGAGCTAGTTATGATTACCAGCATCCAACCTGCATATTCTACAATGGTATTGTTCCTTCCAGATTCAGCTTTGACTCTTTCCCACTATGTGGATGAATATTCTTATTTGGATCCACATGATAGGTGTCAGTATTGGGAGCATCATTTTCAGTTGGTTATTGGGTGTCAATATCTTCTGTGTGGAGTTCACATGAGCACTTAGACATGGGACCCCGGTTCACAATGGAAGTTGAACTACTTCAGCATAATGGTTTTCATTTCTCCATGGGACCCTGGTTCTCTAGTCTACTTCAACACTATGGTCCACACTTATCCATGGGACCCTGATATATGGTTGTACATCAAGCGTTGAGGACAACGCTTTCATAAGGGGGATGGAATGTAAGGTAGCTAGAGTCGTTCAATGTAACGTGGACTAAGTCCACTATATTATTAAATAAGACCCACTATGGTAGTTAGATATAATAAATGTAAGAGGACTTCTTAGAAGGTTCTACTTCTAGAAGATTCATCCTCTAGAATGTTCTTAGGTGATGGTAGCACTATATAAAGGGGTTCAAGCAATGTAAGGGGATATGAAGAGAATTATTGTATTTGGAGCGGTAGCTCAATAGGAGGATGCCCCCTCGGAGAGGCAAGTGAACAGGAGAGGATCCCTTCCACAATAGGATCCATTGTATGGTTTTGCCCTACCCTAAGGGTTTGATATAATAAAGTGGTGGTTTTCTATATTGTTTCATATATCTTGTGTGGTGACTGTATTCATATATATTTGGTACTATTATGGTATTTTGTAATCAGATCTATTTATGTTCTTAACAACACCCTTCGTTGACACACATGTTCATGGTGATTTAATCTATTGGTGACTAATTAGAAGGGGACTATGGTTATATTTGAGCATTAACCTTTGTGCACACATATCGATGTTGATTTAACTGTTCGATGCTTAAATTAATATATATTATCCAAATTGAGGTTAATAGCTTGGGAACCCTACTTCATTGGCTTACTTTTCACACTTTAAGGGGGAAGGTGGCACATTACATGCATTTACTTGGTCATCTTACTATACTTGGGAATATCCTTGGAGGGTGAACATGTGGATACACTTCTTGCTAGTCTTGGAGGTGTATATTTATTTATTTCATGGAGTTTTTGCATGGTCAAAACCCTAATTCTCCTTTATCTCTCTAGATTTGTTTTGTTGAAGGCTACCCACTTATTATTTCAAAGCTTGACTACTTCATCTTGCACATTCATCCATGGAGTTAGTTGCCTTGGGTTTACTCATGTGGATTTGGTTGGAGATCAATTAATTTATTTTTGTTGACTCCTTCCTTGCACAAGTCTCGAGGAGTTGTAACTACCATAGAGATTATTTATTGAGGTGGTTGCACATTGGAGAAAGTGCCCACTAGGAATCTTTCTATTTTGAGAAAGTTGTTACAGGCTTGACCAAGCGTTTCTTGTTGAGTGATCCATCGAGTTGGTATCTTGCACACCTGCTCATGCATCTTGTGGACCACTTACTATTTGGGGATGGTGGTTACGGATCACTCTCCCATGCCAAGAATATTTTATTGTATTTGCATGAATGCAACTTGGGGGGCACACTATTAAGGCATTATTTTACCATTTGATGGAGCACTTGACATGGTCAACCACTCATTTAGAGCAGGCACACCACCTTCTTGTGTTATTTTTAGAGGATGTTGCTTAGTTACTCCATTATTTTATTATCGTTCGACTTGTCATGGAGTCAGTGAGGAAATATTGTATTTTATTGTAAGATAGATGAATTTCCCTTTATATAAAGAGGAGTTTCTCTCCATTTCATTTGTATTTGACAATTGAAGGATCGTGAAAGACATAAGTGACAGGAGATTGCAGAGCTTGGAGATGATTGACGTGGAACTCCTTTGTATATCAAATTATTAAAGGTTAATGAAGAAGTTAGGTGTTGATCTACTTTGTCGTATGGTTATGTACGTGTTATTCAGTTTTATTGTTAATTATGTGTAGAAAACCTCTTGCTATCATTTTTATTTGAAGGCCTATTAATGAAATGTTTTTCATTTAGGAGTAAATCAATGCAAGGAGATCCCCCTTTTGCTTTCCTTCTTGTTATAATTTTGTTTTATTTCCTTCATCTAATAAACCAGTTGTTGACATGGAATTATAATTCAACACGATATGACAACACCTTCAAATTTCTTTTATGAGTAGCACCTCTGTCTCTCCAAGATTTAGTCTTCACACATTAATTTCTAGCAAACACTTAAGGTTGAATTGTATCAAATTAGCTCCATTTACCTTAAGTACACACCCAAGTGATGAATGTATCAACTAGTTCTTGCATCCCAAAGGTTGAATGTGGCAAACCTTTAGTTAGAAAATCAGATATTGACTTTAAGTCCAGATGATTTTTCTTGCATTGAAGACTATCTATCTAAGTTTAAAACGCTTATAATTTTATGTGAAGAGTGTAACATAAAGTTGGAGGAAGAGCGTTGCATCTATATTATTCTTTCTAAGATAGGTAGTGCATATTTTTTGTTTGTATCTATCTTTTATGCCATGAGAGAGGCTCTAGGGAAAGCATATAAAAAACCCACTCTTTAGTCCTTTTGTGATGCTTTGATTAGAGAGCAAGATAAACTTGTAAAACTTGGAGTGATCAGCATTGCAGGTACCTCCAACAAAGTCTCAGTAGTCCATCATAAAGATAAACCAAAGAATCCCAATAAACAACATCCTCACCACAATAACAAGTAAAACAAGGGTCCCAAACCCACTTAGACAACTTCAACTCCTAATGGTGACATAGGAGCAAAATCTAAAAATAAGAAGACTGATAGACATTGAAACTTTTGTGGGAAAGAAGGTCGTGATGAGTCCAAATGTTTCAAGAAGATGGCAGCTTTAGAAGCAACGTTGATGAAGCACAATATCAATATTGATTCTACTTCTTCTTCTCATGGACATGCACTTTCTGCTTCTGGTTTCTCCTTTAATGCAACTTCTACTTCTTCTTTTGATGAGTGGCTTATTGACTCTGGAGCATCTTATCATATGGCTAAGGAGAAAGTTATATTTTCTACTCTAAATGAATGTAACACCAAGAAAATATTTGTTGGCGATGATAGATCTCTTAGTGTTGTAGGATCTGGAACAATTCAGGTAGATAATGGTCATTTCAATGATGTATTATGTGTTCCAAGTCTTTCCTATAACCTTCCATTAGTATATCAAATCACTCATTCAGGTGAAGGTAAAACCGTAGAGTTTTCACCTCATCAAGTTGTAATCAAGGATCTCAAAGATCCTCAACATGTTCTTGCAACTGGAATTGTTGATGATATTACCAGGTTGTAAAAGTTTGACAACTCTGGGTCATCATCTTTTCCATCAGTTTTTGTTGTTCATAGCGATGACTTGAGCAAACTTTGGCATGAGTGGTTTGGTCATTTAAATTATCGCTCATTGCAACAACTATGTAATCAACAAATGGTGATTGCTCTTCCTCTTGTTTCATGCAGAGATGGTGTTTGTGCCGGTTGTATTCTCGACAAACATCATCGAGATAATTTTGACAAACTTGCCTCTTGGCACGCCTCAAGCCCTTTGCAACTTATTCACAGTGACTTGTGTCGTCCACTTTATTCTCCTTCTCTTTATGGGTGCAAGTATTTCTTAACTTTCATTGATGACTTTTCCAGACGTACTTGGGTTTACTTCTTAAAACTTAAGAGCAAAGTTTTTGACAAGTTTCTAGCCTACAAAGCCCTTGTAGAAAAGCAATATGGACATCAAATTCAAAGGTTAAGAACAGATAATGGAGGTGAATATGTGAACAATAATTTTACAAGTTACTACACTTCACAGGGCATCCAAGTGCAACACATTGTTCCATATACACCATAACAAAATGGTGTTTCTCAGAGAAAGAACCGCACATTAAAAGAAATGGCTAATTGTATGATCCAATCTAAGGGATTAAGTCTAAAGTATTGGGCGGAAACCATCAACTGTGCAAATTACATAGTAAATCACACTCCCACAAAGGCTCTTAAAAATATAACACCGGAAGAAGCATGGACTAAAATTAAACCAGATGTAAGACACTTTTGTGTATTTGGCAGTTTAACATGGGCTCACATTCCTGATGAGAAAAGGAAAGCATTTCAACCTAAAAGTGAGAAGTGTATATTTGTTGGTTATTCCGAAGATGTCAAAGGTTATAGACTTCTTCAACCACATTGTAATGAAACTATTATTAGAAGAGATGTTACATTTGATGAAAATCTCTTGGTCTGCAAGCCTAATTCGACAATTGTGCCTTCTTCGACCTATGAGCCATCTTTGGATTTTGTGCCTTCTTCTATTCATATTTTGGTTTCTTCTTCAGATGATGATAGTGAGGATGAAAATCCACCTCCGCCTGCTCACCTTCCTCTAGATGAGTCCATTGAACCTGAACCAGCACCAACACCACCGCTTCCTAGATGGGTTCGTTCAACATGAGAAACAGTGGGTGATCTTGTCGACGATCCTTCATATTTGCGTCGGACATGTTCACAGTTCCAACGAACCTCTTCTCTTTTGGCTCAAGTTTTAGAGATTCGTGATCTAGAGACATTTACAGAAGCTTCAGGTCATCTAGATTGGGATACAACAATGAATGAAGAGTATTGTTCTTTAATGGAAACGACACTTGGGATCTTGTACCTCTTTCGAAAGGAAGAAAACTTGTTAGATGTAAATGGGTTTACAGAATTAAGTATGCATCATATGGAAGTGTTGAAAGACACAAGGCTCGGTTAGTTGCCAAAGGATTTTCCCAAGTTGAAGGAATTGACTATAATGAAACCTTTGCCCCTGTAGCCAAAATGAATTCCATCCGCCTTGTTCTTACCCTTGTTGCCTCACATAAATGGGAGGACCATCAGATGGATGTTAAATCTGCCTTCTTGCATGGGGATTTGCAAGAAGAAATCTACATGGAATAACCTCATGGCTATGTCTAGAATGACTCTAGCCTTGTTTGTCGCCTTAAGAAATCTCTTTATGGTCTTAAGCAAGCTCCCCAAGCTTGGTATGCCAAAATGGAGAACTTTCTTATTGACACCGGATTTTCTCGATGCCATTCTGATCCTAATGTCTATACCAAGAAAGTAGGAAGCCATCTCATAATCCTTGTTCTTTATGTTGATGACCTTATCCTTACTGGTAGTGACTCAAAACTTTTAAACCATGTGAAAACCATCCTTAAGAAGAAATTTGAAATGATAGACTTAGGCTTTTGCACTATTTTCTTGGCCTCCAAGTTTTGCAAACCAATGAAGCAATTTTCTTTCCTAGTCTAAGTATGCTTGCAACACTCTTCGTCGCTTCCACATGGAAGATTGTAAACTAGGCATTTCTCCCTTCCAGTCTGGAGTCAAGCTTGTTGCCACATGTACTTCTCCGGAAGTTAATGCTACTTTGTATCGTTGGTTAGTTGGTAGCCTCTTATACTTGACTCATACCCGTCCTAATCTATCCTTTGTTGTTGGTCTTGTTGCTCAGTATATACAAACACCCCATGAAATCCATTGGAAAGTGTCAATGTTTCATGGAAACCTGCATAGGAGACCTAGATAAAGCAAATACAAAGAAATCTTATCAAGAAAAGGACGAGAGATTCAATATGGAAGGATGAGAAAATGTATTCACACTACTCCAATGAGCTGATTAATATGAATACAATGGATGAGTGATATACACTCGTATAGGAAAGAACATTCCATAATTAAGAAAAGCGAACAAGGAGTGAGCTTTTCTTAGGAAAGCATGCATAATAATGATGGTCTAAACTAGAAATTATAAAATAGAACTAGCTACAGTTAACTACCATTGAACTAGTGAGTCAAAAATAGAAACATTTCCAACACCCCCCCCTGAACATCACTATGGAGTAATAAAAAATGAGTCTCGACAACTAGTCCATATTAGAGACTCGTGTACAATGCAACTAATGAACACTAAATAAAAAATGAGGAAAGAGAGAAAGCCATGAGGGAATAAAACTCCCCCATCAAAAGACAATGCATCAAAAGAAGAAAAGGCAACTGCTAGGAAACTGTGTTCTTCACTCCAAGACGATCCCACAAAGTCTAAAACTTCAGCCCAGTGAAGGTCTTGGTGAAGATTTTGACAATCTGTTCAGAGGAAGGACATAATTGTAGATCAATGATCATGTCATGTACTAGATCTCTGATGAAATGCATGTGAACCTCAATGTGTTTGGTTCGCTGTCGTTGTACTGGATCTCTGCAAAATCTCAATGTACTCTAATTGTCACACCATATAACAGTTAGACACTGAAACTGGATACCAAGCTCGGTAAGGAAGTGTTGAAGCCAAAGTGCTTGAATGACATAGTTGACTACTCCTATGTACTTGGCCTCTACGGAAGATAAAGGAATAATTGATTGCTTCTTACTTGACCAACAAATAGGGCTCGACCCCAAACTAAGAGAGTACCCGGAAGTGGACTTGCGATCTGTGCCATCGCTAGGCCAATCTGAATATGTGAAGCCTATGAGATCCAATGCACAACCAACTGCATAGTCAATCCCATAACTCATGGTGCCCTGCACATATACGAGGATGCGATTGGAAGGCTTCTAGTGCAGATCATGGGGCTCCTATATGTATCTTGGAACTGCTCCTACTGCATATGAGATATTCAGATGGGTGTGGGTGAGATACAGAAGACTCCCCACCAACTATCGATACAAAGTGATGTCCACTAATGGTGTATCCCCACCATCCTCAAGTCCAAACCCAGATAAGAAGGGTGTAGGTGCAGACTTATAGTCTGTCATGTGGAATCTATCCAGAAGATCCTTGGCATACTTAGCCTGAGAAAGTTTGATGCTAGAAGCATCATGACTAATCTCAAGACCAAGAAGGAAGTGACCCATGTCCGTCATAGAGAACCTGTCACACAAAATATCTTTGACCACGACAATGGATGAAGCAGAGCTACCAGTGATGAAAATATCATCAACATAGAGTACTAAAATCATAAAAGAGTCTGTAGTCCTCAACATGTAAACATTTGAATCATATTTACATCTAACAAAATCATGTGAAAGAAAATAAGAATCCATCTTTTCATACCATGCTCTAGGTGCCTGCTTGAGGCCATAGAGTGACTTCTTCAGTATGCATACTAAAGATGAGTTATGAATGAACCCTGGTGGCTGCTCCATGTAGATCTCCTCTGAAAGATCATTGTGAAGAAAAACATTCATCACATCCATTTGGTGAACTTCCCATCCTTTGGATGTTGCAATGGCTAGAACCAAGCTAATGGAGTCCATCTTTTCTATAGGAGAAAAGGTCTCATCATAATCTATCCCATGAATCTGTTGAAATCCTTTTGCAACTAATCTTGCCTTGTACCTACTCACCTAACCATATGATGGTTTCTTGGTCCTATAGACCCATTTTCATATGAAAAGTTTCATCCTTGGTGGAAGTGGAACCAGATCCCAACTCTGATTCTCCAGGAGTAAGTCATACTCCTCCTGCATGGCTGCTTCCCATAATGGATTTCCCACAGCCTCACTGTAGATCCGCGGATCGAAATATTGAACCATATAGAAATACATGGACATCATTGGTTCAAAAGATTAAAGTACATGAGAAGGCTCATCATGGTAAGATCGAGTCCTCCTCGTATCCAATGGATCCCCTGCAAGGTCACCTGTTGCCTACAGTGTGGACTGTGCCCACTTGGGCATCTGCTTAAGCTTCGGTGTTGGCTCCTCATCTGGTTGTACTACCTACTCTTCTCCATGTACACAATCCTCTAAATATGAGTTTGAATATGTAACATCCGAGTGTATGGAATCATCATGTCTGATTTCTAGTACTGATGGAAGTACAAAAATTTATGCATGTTTCACTGGTGATGCATACAAATGTCTCTCCTCAAACTGAACACTGTGCTCAAAGAGGAGCCAGTCTGTAGAGGGATCAATCAACTTGTACCCCTTCACATCATCTGGATATCCCACAAAAATGCAAGGGGTGCTCTATGGATCTAATGCTTTCCTCTTTTAAGAAGGAATATGGGCCCATGTGCGAGATCCAAAGATGTAGAAGTGTGTGACATCTAGTTTGTCACATGTCCAAGCCTCAAAAGGTGTCATGTCCTCAATAAATATATGAGGAGACGTGTTCTGTATGTAAGCAGCATAGTTAAGTGCCTCAACCCAAATCTTGGAAGGAAGAGACCTCGCATGCAACATGCAACTAGTCATCTCCTTGACAGATATGTTCTTCCTTTCAACAACTACATTATGTTGTGGAGTGTATGGAACTGTATGTTGCAACTGGATACCAGCCTCATGACAAAGATTATGGAAATCTTTGTTGATATACTCCCCCCCATGGTATGTACGGAGGATCTTGATCTTCTTCCCAGTCTGTGTCTCTACTAGAGCTTTGAAGTCTTTGAGATGCTCAAAAACTTCAGACTTTTGCCTGAGAAAATAAATCCAAGTATAGCATGAGTAATCATCAATACATGTAAGGACATACCTTGCTTTGTTGATCGACGGATGTGGAAATGGACCCATGAGATCACTGTGAACAATCTCCAAGGAAGAGGAGGCTTTCTTTTCCTTCCCCTTTTCAAACTTCTCTTCAGGATGTTTGCCAAGAATGCATCCTTCACAAACCCCTTCAGAAAATTGAATGTCTGGAAAGGCTTTGACCATTCCTTGCTTGGAAATTCATTGCATGTACCTAAGTTTAAATGACCAAATCTCTCATGCCATACTCTACTACTATCATCAGCATGCGTAAGTAGTAAAGAGGAGTCATGGTCAACAAACTTAGTGAATTTATACAACTTTGATTTGTGATCTAACTCACCAATTGCAATAATGGAATTGTAATGCATGTCAAGTACAAAAACTAAATCTAATGTAAATTCAACTTGTTTACCTGTCCGAGTGATATGATAAATTGAGATCAGATTTATAGAAAGCTTTTGAACATGTAAAACATTCTCAAAACTACCATTGGGGAGTTCCATTCTTCCCTCTCCTGCTACTACTACTGGAGTATCATCCCCCATGAGAATAGGGGGTCTTGAGCATGAACTCAAAGAAGAAAAAACTTCCTCTTTCGCTGCCATATGATGTGATGCGTCAGAATCTATAATCCATGAATCAGATAAGGAATTAATTGCAACAAGAGCATGATTATTATCTTTCTTAGGAGCATGATCTTCTTCCTTCTTCTTCTTGGCTCCTTCATGAATGAAGTTTCCAAGATTGTTCTTCTAAAGTATATGTTCCATAAGATCGATTTCCTTCTTCATGCATGTGGATTCTTCATGATTTGGTTTATTGCAATAAGTGCACTGCTTTCCCTTCTTTTTCTTTCCTTTGGAATTTGAAGAGTCTTTGGAACGCGAAGAATCCTTGAAGGGTTTGGAATATCCCTCATTTTCTTTATGTTTCTCCTTTCCTTTCTGTTTGGGTTTTTTATTAGAGGACCCTTTTCCATCTTACATGGTGAGTGCATGTGCTTTGGATTCCTTAATTACACCCATATGCATGAGTTTTTCCTACTCATGTGTGAGAGAATCAATGAGCCGCTCCATGGTAGGCATATTCCACTTTGATCCCAAGAGATATCTACCATAATGGAAAGTGGAGACGTAGATAACATATTTTGGTCCTAGCTTAGCCAAGATTATTAGAACAAGTTGGTCTTCTTGTTATACTTATCAATACCACAAGATTCCAACCTCAATATCAAAGATTTAAACTTGGTAAAGAAATCTTGTATATTATCAAAACTTTTAGGATCCAAGGTATTCATCTCTACCTCAAGCATATGACCTCTCATCTCATTCTGCTTTCCAAAGAGACCTTCCAAGGTGGTCCAGATCTTGTTTGGAGTCTTGCATGTGGCAACATGAAACCATAAATCAGTTGCAATTAATTCAAGAAGAAGTCATGTGGCCTCATCCTTACGGTTCACCTATCTGGTCTTCTCAATCACTAATGTAGGTTATGTTTTTGTCACCATCATCAAATTGTACAATCCTTTCCTTTTGAGTTGGAATTCAGCCTTCGTCTTCCATTCAAAGAATTATCATCAAATTTGACTGGAGAATTGGTGTCGTATCCATCTCTCTTATTGGTTATGAAAACTCTAAAAATTGACCCTCAATTTGCAAGTAAATAATCCCGAGAAATCACTACAAAAAGTCAACTTTTTGAAGGGTGTCGCACCTTGTCTGAAGGACACAAAGTGACATTGTCGCACCCCGTTGGAAGGACATAGAGTGACACGTCAAACCCTGTGTGAAGGCCACAGTGCGACATTGTCGCACCGTGTGTGAAGGATAATGTGCGACACTACCTACAACACTTGTAATTGTGTAAGTTTGCATGCGACTATCACACCTTTTGACAGGGAGAGGGTGTGACACTATCAGATACGTGGATTACGCTCGCCAAAACTCTGATTTCCCTCTTCTCTGGCTTGTCTGGTTTGCTCCAAGAAGCTCGGCTTTGATACCATGTCAATGTTTCATGGAAACCTACACAGGAGACCTAGCGAAAGCAAATACAAACAAAGCTTATCAAAAAAAGTATGAGAGATTCAATATGGAAGAATGATAAAAAATATTCACACTACTCCAATGAGTTGATTAATATGAACACAATGGATGAGTGATATACACTCGTATGGGAAAGAACATTCCATAACCAAGAAAGGTGAACAAGCAGTGAGCTTTTCTTAGGAATGCATGCATAATAATGATGGTCTAAAATAGAAAGTCTAAAATAGAACTAGCTCCAGTTAACTACCACTGAACTAGTGAGTTGAAAATAGAAATATTTCCAACAGAAAGCAATTAAAAGGATACTTTGGTATGTCTGGGGTAGAATTCAGTTTGAGATACATTATAGTTTAGGGGGGGGCTCCTTTATTGGTTGGTTTCACTTATTTAGATTGGGTCAACGACCGTGATGATCGGAAGTCTACTGCAGGTTATGTTTTCAGCCTTGGTTTAGGACCTGTCACTTGGGCCTGTAATAAACAACAGGCTATTGCACTTTCTTCAACAGAAGCAGAGTACCGAGCAGCGATAAATGCAAGTTGACAAGCTTTGTGGCTTCGACATATCCTTTCAGAGTTTGGATTCTAGCAGTAGCATCTGACTAGCCTTTGGTGCGACAATTAGAGTGCCATCAAGATGACCAAAGGTCCAGTTCAACATCAGTGCAACAAACACATTGAGCTACACATGCACCTCATTAGAAAGCTCATTTGTGATTGATTTATTGAAGTGTTATTTTTCCCTAGAGAAGATCAAGTTGTAGACATTTTCACAAAGTCTCTTACAGAAGCGAAGATTTCCAAACTTCGATCTATGTTAGGAGTTCAAGAAGTTGTCATTAAGGGGGGATAAGCTCTAATGCCTCCTTCCTTCTCCTATTGTGTCACTTTTGTAAATCCTTCAATCATATCCCAAGTTGTTCTTAAGGGGGGTGTTAGGATATTTAGACACTTAGGAGCTAACTAAGATTTACTTGGTCTAATGTGTTGTTAGGTAAAAGTGTGTTTCTTTAGTATGCATTTGTAGTTAGGAAATCCGACAGTCACGATATGTTCCTGACATAGAGTGATCCGACGGTTCATATTCTTCTCAATTTTAACGGCTACATTGATATGTGGCTTAACACCCGATTGGTCCATGACCTCTGTTTAAAGAGTGTGGAGGGTCATTTGTCGATGATCGATTGTGAGAAACTCTCTTGTAAAATCTCTTTGTAAATTTTTTCTTTTGCCTTAATAAATTACTCCAAGTGGTCATGTTGGCTGGGGCCATGGATGTTTCCCCATAGGGGTTCTACCACGTCAAAACATCGGTGTGTTGATATTTGATTTGGTTGTATGAGTGGTTAATGAAGGTGTTCGTCCTCAATTGGAATACCTTTGTTTTCAAACATCTACCATATAGCCATCCAAAGTAGTTGATTGTGACACACTAGTCTCTTCATTCATGCAATATTTCATGACTCCATTAACCCATGGATTGATAGACATTGGTCGCATATCATTCCATGTCCATGTTCGTTCTTCTTCCTTTCCTTTCATTCCCATATCCTTTTCCCCATTTCCATTTTTTTTTCCATATGCTACAACCTATGTTTTGTGAATGCTTACACTTCATACATCACCTACAACCTCCACTCCATAGCCTTAGCAATCCTACTTAGGGATACCCTCATTGTGTTGGAGAAGAGACAAACTAGAGAGAGAGGAGGAGCTATTGAGGTGACAATGAGTAGCCTTCCTAAGTTATACAAAGCTAACACCTTGGTGCTTGGGACTTTACACTTTTGTAGGTGCTAGATTTTGTTGTAGCGGGTGTGATTAAGAGTGTATCATGCACAATTAATTGCTTCAACTCAAAATTTGTTATCTCATCTACACTATTGTGGTAATTAGGAGCACGAGGGACAATATGTTTGACCTAGCCATGAAAGGTGAAAAATGTTGTGAACCCATTGCTTGAATACTCCCCTCCATTATACATCCAAAGCCATTGGATATGATGACCAAAAGGGTTTTCTTAGAGGGTTTAAAAGAAAAAAAAAAATGCCAAACACTTCAATATTTCACAGCAAGAAGTAAACCCAAGTGCAACAATATTAGTCATCATTGAATGAGATGAAATAACTTGTCCCATACTTAAGTTGACCACATATATCATTGTGGACAAGATGCAAATGTCACTTTCCTCTCCAATCCTTACCTTTTCAAAAATTTATATAATGTTTTTCCAAGTCACATCCATCACACACACCATCTTATCAAGATACAAGAGAAAGCCCATGAACCATGAGAGAAGTTGCAAGGAGTGGTAACTCACATGCTTAAACCACTCACTCTAAAGTTTGCTCACCTAATTCATGTGAGAAATCAATGCATATGAAGGTGATGAAGATATAAAGAAATCAAACTCATCGCGACTACAAGACAAGGATGTAACATCATTGATTTGCATCACCATAGCCCATTCTCACATGGTTTTTGCATTGTAGTTACGACGCTCAAAATAGTAAAAAAAAAATGTTGTTTTCTCTTGCGTTGTTACTGCATCTAGTATGTATCAAGTTGCAATGTAATTGTGTCATGCACGTGTTACTACAATCTACCATGCATTGGGAGCGTCATGTTGCATCGAGATAGCATGTTGTTAATAAATATAGAGCATATGGTTAGCAACGTGATATTATATTTTATTAAAAGCTACATGTCATGAAATTGTTGTTGTATTTGCACACAATTCTAACACTATACTTCTTGGGAGTTCCAATTGAGTATGTAGAACTTGATGTGAAGAATCATAAGGTCATTGTGAAGGGAATGATATAACCTTATGTGAAGAACCATAAGGTAACTGTGAAGGGAATGGTATATAAGGGGATGATATAGAGCCTATGTGAAGAATCATAAGGTAACCATGAAGGGAATGATATATAACAAGAGGTTGAAATATATATATATATATATATATATATATATATATATATATATATATTTATTTATTTATATTTTATTTATTTATTTATTTATTTAGGAAAGCGTACACCCTCCCTAAAACCCATCTCTTCTCTTCAACGTTCAAGCTAATACATAGTATGAAGAGGAAAAACCACAATTCTAACTTTTCATAAGTACCTAGTATTGTTATATACAATCTATCCTAGATTCTTGCTAAATAATTCTTCCCTCTCAACTTATTTGATTTTGATGGGCTTGATGATAAGACCTTCATAGAGCACACTCAATGACATGTCTAAGAACATGGAATCCATTTTTCTTGCCTTTACTATTCTTATCTTCATTGTCACCTTTGGATTCATCATCTCCCTTCTTATCATCATCCTCTCTTCCTTTTTTGTTTTCTCCACCATCTTTCTTCTCCCCGTCACCATCAACTTCCCTTTTCTCCTCCCTTCTTTCTCACCCCGATCCTTCTTGTCCCCTTCCTAATTGTCTCCATCCTTCTTACATGGGATGATCTCCATATAATTCCTAGTCTTCCCATGGAGATATAATGCCTTATAGTTGTTAGTATAATTAATAAATGAATGTTTCAAATGTAATGATTAGTTCTTAAAGATGCTTTCACACATCTTGTTTAATTTATAAGAACTTAAAAATATTTCATCAATGAATTTTCTAATTAATAAAATTTACATGATTTAATTAATAATTATTTATTTAATTTAACACGAACTCATAAATTATATTATCAAAAATGGTTGCAGCGAGGCCGATAACATTCAAAATGCATATATAAAGTCAACAAGATTCAAACTTATTGTTGATTTCCAACCTCCCTTCGCATAAAAGGGGAGAGACAAATTAATTTTTTCTATTGGTACTTTTCATATCAGTTTCCTGGATATTCTCACAAATTGGTTACAAAGTAAAAAATAGAAATGGAACATAATTAACCCAAGAGAAAATGTTCAAGGGATGTTTGACACCCCTGTTGGATATTCATTTTTGCCTTTGAGCTATTCGGTTTCAATTGGATTTTCTTCCCCCTACTGCTACTGTGGGGGGGGTCATGTGATTTGGTGCCTTCTTTAGAACTTAGACAAAGGAGAGGGTTTTATAAGACTCATGATGGAATTGCTCTTCCAACTCCGCCTCTTTTTCCTCTTCTTAAGAAGAATCCCTTCCTTCTTCCTTTGTTTCCTCTACTTCCTCATTTTCTTCCTTCGACTCTTATGAGTCTTCTTTCTTTTCCTCTTTTTCTTGTGCATTGGGTACTAGATCCTTAGGGGATGGATAAAAGCCACTATTGGAATGTGTTGGTTTGGGATTAAGATCCACTGCTTGTTCCTCTTCAACCTATTTCTCTGTTTTTTCTGGATTTATTGTTTCCTCTAAGTTCCCAAGTACTTCATATTTGTTGTTGCTTCATGAAGGTGGACCCTATTGTGATGGATTTTGATTGGATGGCATTTTTTGTCAAAAAATCCTCTGCCTGCTTGAAAATGTCTTGAATTTAGGTTCCTTCCTTGACTACTACTTTAACTGCTGCTATTCTTGGATTTTGGACAATTTTTAGTAAAATGTCCATACGCATGGAAACCCATGCATTTAAATGGAATATGTTCATAATCTAATGCTTGTTGGTGACTCCACCCATCGAGATTGATTTGCAGGGATTTAGGGAGTCCCTTCTCCAGATCAACCTCTACACATATTCTCGCGTAGGAATATAAATTCCCTTTTAGTTATGCATGAACAATCAATCCACCCAATTTATTTCCAATTGCTTTAGGGAGCTTTCATCCTAGGAAATTAATGGGAGGTGAGGCAGTCTGACCCATATTCAGGTATGCAATAATTTTTTGTTCTAGGTTGAAATCTAGGGTCAATGGAGACAGGTACATTCCCCTAGATCCCATGAAATATGGCTCATATCTGAATATCAGATCCCACTCTTCCTTATTTCAAAAAAGAAGAAGATATAATAGCCATGGGGAGAGGCGAATGCAAATACCTATCTGTTAATTTTTGGAGCCCATTGTTCTACTACCCACGTTTCCATAGCTTTTTGACTCAGCCGTGGGCCTATAAAATTTCCAACTAGATCCCTCTTAGAAAAATGAGGGATTTCCTTCTTGGCCTCAAGGACAAGAGATCCAGATAGGGGATGACATCCAACCTTTTGACAAAATGGATTTGTTGCAACTGAGGTCAACTGCTTGGGGTTAGAGCATGAACTAGCATGTTAAACTCCTCAAATTCCTTGTTGATTTCACCCATGTGTCCATAGCTTTTGGATTGGGCCATGGGTCTATAAAATTTCCAAGAGATCCAGATGGGGGATGGCATCCAACCTTTTGACAAAATGGAGCTGTTGCAACTAAGGTCAACTACTTAGGTGATCCAGAATTGGATCCAGGAGCTTGATGGGGCTCAGAAGGGCCTAAAAATAAAAGTTCTTTGAATGGATTCAAAACGGATGTGTGCGTAGGCCTCGTCGATACAAACCCAACACAACTTGAACGGGCTCAAACGAACGTTGTATGCTCTAGATATCGCGATCTGTTCCTTTTGCCAAATAAGCAAAAAATCAACAATCAACTGGCAAAAAAGTCAATGATGCCATCAACATGACATGGCAACATCCGGAGGTGACATGTGGCAGTTTATCGTACAATGATGTGGACAGAGGTTGACTGGGCAGTTGATGTGATAATTAGACCAATCAGGGAGTGACATGTGTCACCACTGCAAGGGTGACACATGGCACATACGTACTAATGACGTGGCATGATCATACAACACGTGGCACATGTGGCAGGGTACGGTCAACAAGCTAACAAGGCAGATGATGTGGACAGTTGGGCAAATCTAGATTTGACACTTGGCGTACAGGTGGATGAGTAACGTGGTGCCACGTGGCCCAGTCTTGGGTTGCCACCTGACACCCTCCATTGGCTCGTTAGTATGCAAAATTGATGAAAGCTGTGAAGTTTGACCCCGTGACCTCAGGCATGGGCGGAAGTGTTTTGGCATAGGCCGGGCTACCAGCCCGCCTACCTAGTGGTGCTTACCCGTATACCTTACCGTTCATATTTAAGTTTGCATGGTGGTGTAGTCCGGGCAGAAAAGCGTTGGGGCCTAGCCACCAGACCTCGACACATGCGACGGTCCCATATAACCACAGGTTCAAACCTTTACCATTGGCGCAGAGGTTGGATTTGGATGAGCCTCGGATCTCGGTCCCATGGAACTGTATACGCCCAATGTTGTAACTGTTAGCGTGGGGGGATAAGGGTTAGCCTAGATCAGTCGGGCTAGCCTGCCGACCAGGGGCTTAACCAAAGGCATTGGACTGGGGGCTTAGCCCATTGTGCGTGCGTAGGAATAGGACAGGGCCATATGGTCGGTACCAATGCGACCAGGGGCCAAGAAATAAGGGACCAACGCACTACCAGGTTAGCCCTTGGCCACATGGAACAAACCACATGACCATGAGCCCAAAATAAAGGGGTTGTGCCCCATTTTTATTGCTAATATGGGTTTTCATACTATATTATAAAGATTTTAATGATTTATTCAACATTTTTTTGAGATTTTGGCCAATATTGGGGGATATTGAACCCTTTTTTAGGCCAGATCCTAGGGGGAAGTTGGGAGATGGTTACCAAATTTAGGGCTATAAAAACTAGAGGTTCTTGGAGCCAAGGGAGAGGTTCATAACAGGTTTATGTTGAAGAATTTCCAACCCAAAGCCATTTTTATGTAGGGAAGTTGTTGAGGAGAGCACCTTTGCGAACCATTTATGGGAGCTTCGGTCATCCGATTTCAGTGCCGTCAATTTTTTTGGGTTCCAGAGATATGGTAGAACAAGATCAGATCAGTTTGTAACCTTTTTGGAACTGCTATGATGTACTTTTAAAGCTTCAAACATAAATAAGAAAGCCTCACCCACCTAGACAAAGGCCTAGAGACGTAGGCGAGATTGTTGAACTTCGTTATCACTTTGGTGTTTTATGGTTTGTTGTTGTTCATGCTTATGTTCAGATCTGTATATGTTTATATGGCTATCATATTTCCTCTTTAATTCTTCCTCTTTCATTCAGATTCGTAAATGGTTAATTAACACATGCTAAATAACTCAACCATTGTCGTTTAAAAGATCTTTTCGAATCAAGTGGTATCAAAGCTAGTTGACGTTTGGATTTGAGTTTACATGTTAACTAGGGAAAAGCTACATTGTGGTGAAGGCGAGCTTGTTGAAGAGAATCCATTGATTGGATCAAGAAAGAGAACTTCTCAAAGCAAGAAGATGTCATCAAAAGAAGGACTTTCTCATGGTGAGAAAGAGTTTCAAAAAACTTTATTCGCCATGTTGGAGATGATGAAGGTTTTGTATGAGGATTACTTGGAACAAAAGAGACCGAATCTGGGTGAATCTTCAAAGGGAAAAAGTGAAGAAGGAGAGGATCCTCCTCAAATTCCTCCTTCACCTTCCTCTCCAAGTTCAAGTTCTAAATCCACTGCAAAGAAACATGTCCATAAACTTAAGAATGAAATGCCTTTACTAAAACTTGGTGTTAAATTCGAATTACCCATATATAATGGTGAAGTTAATGCAAAGAGACTTGACAATTGGGTCAGACAAATGGAGGTTTATTGCAGTGTGCAACAGATCAAGGATGAGGCAACTAGGATCAAGTTGGCATCACTTAGACTTGCAGGCACAACACTCATCTGGTGGCAAAGCAAGTTGCAAAATGGCACGCAACAAGTGGGTAATGTATTTTCATCATGACAAGTTTTTATTTATGCACTTAGAAAGAAATTATATCCTTTGGGTTATAAAGAGAAAGCGTTAATTGAATGGAAAGCTCTGAAACTAAGAAAATGACAAATGGTGCAAGATTACACAGATGGCTTTCGTAAAATGGCATTGATGTTAGAAATTCCTTTACATACCTAAGAAACTCTTATGAAGTATATATGAGGTTTACCTGCGCATATTCGTAACGCTGTATTCATGTTTGGACCTACTAATATTGATGAGGTTTATGTTCAAGCGACATACATTGAATTAGGGAAAACAAGGGTTGCTGTATTAGGGGAATCGTCTTCAAGGAAAGAGGACAAAAGGAAGTGGAATGGCAAGAAAACAAATTCAGTGGCAAGAAAGGAAGAGAATCCCTCTTGCAAGGATTGCAAGAAAGAGGGGCATGATGAGGACCATCGTTGGCAATTGCATCCTGAGAAGAGACCAAAGTGGTTCAAACAAAAGAAAGGGAGGCAAATAGTTGCAGCAACAACACGACCAACAGACTTGGGATCGGATTCAGTTGATGAATCTAAAGTCTCATTGGTTTGTATGACAAGTAAAATTGGTGATGGATTTGATGATAGAAGTAAATTGTTTCACATAAGGGTCATAATGCGACATACCAAGGTCGATACATTGATAGATAGTGGATCTCAGTCTAACTTGATTTCAGAGGAATTGGTTAAACAATTAGGATTAAAAACATAGATGCATCATAAGCCTTACACACTTAAATGGATAAGCAACAATCATCAATTGCACATAACAAAGCAATGGACATTAAAATTTGCAATTTCATCTAAGTATGTGGACGAGGTAACATGTGATGTGGTGCCACTAAGTGGATATGGAATGGTCTTAGGTAGTCCTTACTTGTATGATCGTACAACAATCTTTTACAGGGAAAATAATCAATATCACTTAATCAAAGCAGATCAAGAATATGTGGTTCATGCTCATCATTTAAAGGCAAATAAATCTCTTCAAACTATGGAACAATTAAGAAAGGCAGCTCATGCAAGCAACACACCTATAATTGTTTCAAATCAAGTAATCGATCTTAAGCAAGAATAGGAGATGATTGTAGAATGGAAAATCCATCACATTTTGCTTCAAGATAAGATAATGTCCTGCAAATATTACAAACATATCAGCTCATTTGCAGTCATATTTTTTATGCTATCATTAGTAATGTTGTTTACATGGATGATGGTGGCTTCAATAAGATGTGACAAGGTACAAATGGCTAACAATATGATGTCAGTTATCATGATTGTTTTATAGTTAATCTTGATGAGACAGGTGAACATGACAAAGTTCAAAGACAAAGAAAAATTCGGGTGGCCTATCCCACACTTGATGACTGGTCAGTAACCTTTTGGGGACCAAAAGGTCTTCAATGGGGAGGTGTGATCCAGAATTGGATCTAGGAGCTTAATGGGGCTCAGAAGGGCCTAAAAATAAAAGTTCTTAGAATGGATTCAAAATGGACGTGTGCGTAGGCCTCGTTGATACGAACCCAACGCAACTTGAACGGGCTCAAATGAACGTCGTATGCTCCAGATATCGCGATCTGTTTGTTTTTCCATACAAACAAAAAGTCAACAGTCAACTGGAAAAAAAGTCAACACTGACGTCATGTTGACGTGGCAGCATTTGGAGGTGACACGTGGTAGTTGAACGTACAGTGACATGGACAGAGGCTAACTGGGTAGTTGATGTGACAGTTGGACCAATCAAGGAGTGACACGTGTCACCACTGCAAGGGCGACATGTGGCACATCCATACTGATGACGTGGCATGACCGTATGACACGTGGCAGGGTACGGTCAACACACTGACAAGGTAGATGACATGGAAAGCTTGGTAAATCTGGATCTGACACTTGGCATATAGGTGGATGAGTAACGTGGTGCCACATGGCCCAGTCTTGGGCTGCCACGTGGCACCCCTCCATTGGCTTGTTGGTGTGCAAAATTGTTGGACTCCAAGAGGTTTGAACCCGCGACCTTATCGTTTATATTTAAGTTTGCATGGTGGTGTAGTCCGGGCGGAAAAGTGTTGGGGCCTAGCCCCCAGCCCTTGACACATGCGACGGTCCCATATAACCATGGGTTCAGACCTTTACGAGGTTGGATTTGGATGAGCCTCGGATCTCGGTCCCATGGAACTGTATATGCTCGATGTGGTAACTGTTAGCGCGGGAGGATAAGGGTTAGCCCCGGTCGGTTGGGCTAGCTTTCCAACTAGGGGCTTAACCAAAGGTGTTGGACCGAGGGCTTAGCCCATTGCGCGCTCATAGGAACAGGACAAGGCCATATGGCCGATACAAATGTGACCAGGGGCCGAGAATCAAGGGACCATCACACTACTAGGTTATCCCTTGGCCACATGGAGCGTGCCACATGACCAGGAGCTCGAAATAAAGGGGTTGTGCCCCATTTTTATTGCTAATATGGGTTTTCATACTATATTATAAAGATTTTAATGATTTATTCAACATTTTTTGGAGATTTTGGCCAATATTGGGGGATATTGGGCCCTTTTTGAGGCCATATCTTAGGGGGAAGTTGGGAGATGGTTACCAACTTCAGGCCTATAAAATCTAGAGATTATTGAAGCCAAGGGAGAGGTTCAAAACAGGTTTATGTTGAAGAATTGCCAAGCCAAAGCCATTTTTATGTAGGGAAGATATTGAGGAGAGCACCTTTGCGGGCCATTTATGGGAGCTTTGGTCATCCGATTTCATTGTCGTCAGTTTTGTTGGGTTCCAGAGATCTGGTAGAACAAGACCCGATCAATTTGTAACCTTTTTGGCACTGCTGTGATGTAATTTTAAAGCTTTGAATAGAAATAAGAAAGCCTCACCCACTGAGACAAAGGTAGGGAGATGTAGGCGAGATTACCGAACTTTGTTATCACTTTGGTGTTTTATGGTTTGTTGTTCTTCATGCTTATGTTCAGATCTGTATATGTTTATATGGCTGTCATATTTCCTCTTTAATTCTTCCTCTTTCATTCAACTTCCTAAATGGTTAATTAACACATCTAAATAACTCAACCATTGTCGTTTAAAAGATCTTTTTGGATCATTGGGGTTGGGGCCCGAACTAGCATGCTAAACTCCTCAATTTCCTTGTTGATTTCACCCATGTGTCCATAGCATTTGGATTGGGCCATGCTTGTAAAATTTCCAACGAGATCCCTCTTAAGAAAAATGAGGGCTTTATTTCTTGGCTCTGAAGACAAGAGATCCAAATGGGGGATGACATCCAACCTTTTGACAAAATGGAGTTGTTGCAACTAAGGTCAACTGCTTGGGGTTAGGGCCTGAACTAACACGTTAAATTCCTCAAATTCCTTGTTGATTTCACCTATGGATGATCCCCATAAGAGAAACGATAGTGGCCCTTCTACTACGTCCGAATCCGACAACAATTACACCTGTCTTAGTAGAATGACCGATACCAAGGGAGGTTAACACCCACACATGGGGGTCTTCTTAAAAAAATATTGGTGGAAAGACCAAAAACAATCCAACTCCAACTAGCGAAACTAGCATGGGCATTCAATGGGCGATGAACAAGACTAGCTTCAAAATATTTCATGAGGTAGTGACAGCTAGGGTAAATTAGCGGCTTCCATGACTAATATTCCGAACTAACGAGGGATTTTAGAATTAGGTGTTTGCTCTATAAGTTCGACGACATAATAAAATCTATCATGAAACATATATCTAGTGTATTGGTTCAAGGGTGGCGACTAGGGTAAACCCTATCCATAGGGGTCAACGCTAGAGCTTCGGTTCATCTTGGCTTACCCAATCCGAGGAATATTACCTTAGTTAATTAATAATAATTTATTACTATTGAAAATATTGAATAATTGAATACTATTAAATTAGACGAGTTTGAAAATAATTTGTTAATAGTTAACATTTCTTTTTTATGACTAGCGGAATCGACAATTGGGCCGGTCTTGTACTCGCGTGACACAGGGTTGATTTCGATCGCTACCACTATAACCTCCAAGTGCCATACGTATGCCCCTTCCGCAGGCACGGGTAAATCGAGGGTATTTGAACTCATAACTTCAACGAACGTAACACTTCATATCACGACACTTGCCAATTGAGCTGCCCCCCGGGGGCTTGCTAATAGTTAACATTAGTTTTTAATTAATAAAAAATATTATATTTAATTAATAATAATTTGTTATTATTAGGGGTTATTTAATAAATAGTACTAATTCTTATGTGTGTGTGTGTTAGTTACTTAGCCATTGAAGTTATGAAAGAAAACAATGAAGATATTGGATATCAGATATTTATGTAATCAAAATAGTTAAACCTTGACAATACAAACACACCATTATATATATATATATATATATATATATTAAAAAAACCTAAGAGTACACTAAATATTGCTTAGCAAACTACACTCCTAGTTCTAGTTAATCACATGCATATACTTCACCACTTACATTTACATCATCCTCTTCTTGACATGGTGCAACAATTGCAACATGTACATTTTCAAAATCCTTATTTTCCCTAGGAGTACATGGAATTACAAAACACCAATTTTTGTCACAAACATTAGGATAGAAGGAAGCCTACTCACAGTGATCTAGAAGCAAAATTATTTGGCCTTAGATGTTGACTTTTCCTTTTTTCCAAGGAAAAAAATCACAAATTTATTCCAGTGAAGAATGGAAATCACATTCTTCAAGTGCCCAAAAGGCACCATTATAGAAAAATTGTATAGCCTCTTTCGAGATCTGACCAAAAATAAATATCTCTTAGATCACCTCATAGAAACCTATTATAATCTGGTCCTATAAGGACATATTGTATTCCAAAATGTTTCTCAAATGAGTTCCATAAAAATCCTTCAAATACATGTCAAATTTTTTATATATGTCCGCCTAATAGAGTAAATTTCTATAAAAGTATCAAAACCAAATGAGTAAATATTAATATTTGAGATTATGCACGTTGTCTTGTCACGACCAAAGCACTCTCCTTGGTAGTTGTTGGTCCTAAAGTCTGCACTGACTGCTAAAGGGAAAAGCTAGGCCACCTCAAGTTTGTAATGATTGATTTTTTACAAGTAGGTTTTGTTGGTAAGGTTAAGGACATGTTTTCAAAGATGGTGCACTAGTAGGACATGCGACACAGTATAAAAGTAGGTTCTCCTTTGCTAATGGTATGGATATTAAATGACAATTGAGGGTATGAAAAGACAAACACGAACAACAACAACAAGCAATGCAATGAATCACTTGTTGTGTGAAAACTAAGACCAAAAATAATATCTCGAGACTTAGACAAACATCTAGATGCAAATCATTCAACAGGTTCCAAAATATTGGATCTGTAGCTGAACAATAGTTGTATAACAGGTTGCATAACCAACAAAAGATAAACTAAAACAATAGCTGAAAGAATAAGGAAATTTACATTGCACACATCACAAAATCTGCATTCAAGATAAGAATCAACACATAAAGATTTGAGTAAGAAAACACAACTGTCATCAACATATATTCACTAGGTAGAAAACTTTACAATTAATTGAGCAGGTCCAATTCTTCTGCTGCATTTACTTTCCTTCCCGAACCCCGCAATGAGAAGATGCTCATTCGTAGCGGGATCGATATGCACTGTTGATCTGCTGATCTATCAAGATCAACGATCCTGAGGGATTGCAGACTCACAACTTGCAGAAACTTTAATTTGCTTCCCGGTCCCCGCAATGCCTCCCCACCGTCGATCTCTCTCCAATGAAATCTGATGGTCGTGACTTAATCTTTGCTTAATCCGACGAAGGCAAATTGAACTCGTTTGTTTGCTTGTATTCCAAGCCTGACATGGCTTGCTCTGATTCGTTGTCAACTCTGCGAGAGCTTACTGAGCTTTCAAAAGATTTGTCGAACCTGTCCATCTCTTGTGCACACACAGAGACTTGGTGGACCTGCATCTTTCCATTAGTGGCAAAATGATGACATGCATTTGAAACCCAAACCAGAACATGTGATCCTTTTTCAAGAAAGCAAACAAAATGGTGCAAAGTAGGTAATGACAGACAGGGTCATGACGTTGAATGAATAAAAAAAAATGGAGGATAAGCTAAGCAAGCAACCACAAGAGTCAGAATTGATGGATGGATAGGGTAAAGGAGGAAAAAGGGCAGGGGTGCAGACCTAGGCTCCAATTGGGGATAGCTCGTCCCTATGAGGTGTTGAGAACTGTAGATCGATGGCTTAGGATCAAATAATCTGCTCTTACCTTCCATCACTTATCTCTGTTTTTGCCAGCCAGCCCTGTGTATCTACTACCATCCCTCAAGCATTCATCTTATTGAACTGAAAACTGCAACTACACCCCAGTGCCTTTGTTAGGCTATGGAGTCTTTTATTCACACACAACTACCTAACCAAAAGCAAAAACAAAAGGAAAGCATCTATGGTACAAGAGGGACTTGCCCTCATCCTTAAACAAAATAATGTTTTAGGAAGCACCCATTTACTGGGCCTCCAAAGATCTTTGCATCATCTAGGTTGTGTAAGATAAATGTATTATTGTCCAGAACTTCAACCACCTTAAAAGGGCCAAACTAGAGGTTGTCAAATTTATCATGCTTGGACTTGTCATCCCTTCTGGCATCCCACTTTAAGACCAGGTCACCTTTCTGAAAAATCTCCTTCTTGGTTTTCTTATCAAAGGCTGATTTGATGTTGCTACGGTATGCTTCTGTCCTCTGATCCAGTGCTTCTCTTATTTGCTGAACTTCTATAATCTGGAAGATTCTCCTTTGGATGTCAAAGGGCTCCTCAATATCTTCTTGTAAGAACTTTAGGATTGGTATACCAAGCTGAGTGGGAAAAACAATGTTTATGCCATAAACAAGCTGAAATGGTGAAGTTCCCAAAGATATCTTGGTGTTGATTCGGTCAGCCCACAAAACATACTTGAGTTTAGATTCCAAGGATTTCTTGTTTTCAGTCAACAACTTCTTGATAATCCCATTGAGAGTTTTATTTGATGATTCTGCCAGGACATTTCCCCAAGGGTAATAGGGTGTGGAATGTGTCAAGGAAATGTTATGACTGTCACATAAGTCAATCATGGATTTGGACTTGAATGCTTGGGCATTGAATATTACTAGCTTGCTGGGGCAACCAAATCTGGCAAAAATATTAGTTTCCAGGAAATTCATGATCACCTTGTCAGTGGCATTCCTGGTGGGCACAACCTCGATCCACTTGGTGAAGTAGTCGGTGGCAGTGAGGATCCACTTGTGTTGTCCACTGGAGGGTGGATTTATCTCTACTATGAAGTCTAACCCCCATTTCTGAAATGGACCACTGGCAGTGATAGGTTTTAGGGGTAGTGATAGTGACTTATGTTTTCCTGCAAATATTTGACACTAATTGCAGGCCCTGATAGTAGCAAATACATCAGAGAAAAGGGTGGGCCGGTAGTACCCTGCCCTTAGGATCTTGAGATTTGTGGCCTTCCAATGCTGGTGCCCTCAACATACTCCTCTGTGCATTTCTGTTCTGACTTGTTTGGCTTCATTTTCATCAAGGAATTGTAACAGGATGCCATCAAGATCCCTCCAATACAAGCTCTGGTTTGTAATGCAAAATTTGATAGCCTTCAACTTGAGAGACCTGGCCTTTATCTTCTTCACATCTGGTAGACATTCAAAATGCTGCAGAAAATAAATGATGTTTTTTATACCAAGGTGAAGAGGAGTAGTTTTCAAATACCTATAAACTGTCTTGTCCATGTTGTATGATGGGTGTGTCTGATTGGGTGAATATTTGATGCAATTCTAACATCTTACAGTTTGATTCTGACAACAACTTGGCAAGTCCTTGTCCCTTGATCAACTTGGTGGGTTTTATGTGTAGTTCATACTCCAATAGTTTGACAATCCACTTCCCTCTTTTTCCTTCACTGTCTGGCTGGACCAGAGTCTCTTTGACACTGCTGCTTGAAACAAAGGTTGTTATGCTAGACTGTAACACATAAACCCTGAAGGCTTTGAGTGCTTTGACTAGTGCATAATCATGTTTCTCCAATATATCATACTTCAGCTCAACATCTCGAAGGGATTTGCTAAAAAAGGCTATGGGCTGTTCATGCCATTTTTCATTTTGTTGCAGTAGCACATCAACAATGGTCTCCTCCGAGGCAAAGGAGAAGATGAAGAAATATTTGGCATAGTCAGGGCTAGCTAATACAGGGGCTTCAACTAGAGCCTTCTTGTTCCTTTGGAATGTTGACTTTCCCTCTAGTGACCATTTTATCACAACATCTTTCTTCAACATGTTAGTGATAGGCTTCCAAATTTCAGCAAAATTTGGCACAAAACGTCCGAGGAAGTTTATATTACCAATAAAAGACTGGATAGCCTTTTTATTTCTGGGGATATCAATCTCTTGAATGGCACAGATCCTCTTTGGATCAATTTTTATACCTCCTGCTGATATGATGTGGCCTAGGATATTTCCTTCTGGCATGGAAAAGTGGGACTTCCTAGGATTCAAAGATACTCCATATCTCCTGCATTTCTTGAAAACCTGCTCCAAATGCTGCAAATGTTCGTCATCAGACTTGGAGAAAATGGTTATGTCATCCAAGTATATAACCATAAATCTGTCCTTTTCCCCCACGAAGGCTATGTCCATGGCCCTATGAAAAGTGGCCCCTGCGTTCATCAGCCCAAAGGGCATCTTGTCATACATGAATGTTCCCCATGGGGTGGTGAATGTTGTTTTTTCTTTATCCTCTTCACACACTACTATCTGGTTATAACCAAAGTATCCATCTAACAAGGAAATTATGTGTGCACCTACCACCCACTGTAAAATATGATCCATCTTGGAGAGGTGGTAATTGTTCTTCAAAGAACACTTGTTGAGATTTCTGAAATCAACACACAAGCGTATCTCCCCATTTTTCTTCCTTACAGGTACTAAGTTTGCCACCCAGTTTGAGTACCTTAATGGTACAATAATCTTGGCATACACCATTATTTTCAGCTCTTTCTCAATTATGGACATTAACATGGGATTAAATTGCCGAATCTTCCGTCTGAATGGCTTGGAGCCAGCCTTTAGGGGGATCTTGTGCTGGATGATGTCAATGTCAAATGTCTTAAAATCATCATAGAACCATGCAAAAATATCAACAAACTTTTTATGAGACTGACATACCTGCCCTTTTGTTCTGCAATTATTGCTTTGGACAACTTGATGATCATGGGATTCTTAGTGGTCCCAATGTTGCAATCTGTTATCTCTTCTTCCTGATCCTTCATGGCAGCTCCTTTGTAAACATCATTACTGTCAAACAACCTTTCCAATGGCACTAGTCCCCTTGGAATGTGACTGGTTTTCAACTCCACAATATCATGACCAGGACTATCTTCAACATATGAGATGTTTGTTGATCTTCTAATTCCTCATTTTCACCTTCTTGACTTTTTTGATCAATTGAGATATTGGAGAATTCATCAATGGTGTGTAGAAATCTCTGCAGCTCTAGATCATCACTGAAGACTTGCCAATGCTTTATGTTGTTTGGTATGGTTGTTCTATGCCTGATCTCCACCTGATATTTAATATTTGGGCCAATGGGAGGCCTGAAAGTGCTGGCAGCTAAGGTCAAAGAATCTTCCTTCTAATTCTGATCTCTGGGAATGAAGGAAATGTTAAATGCTAGAAAGAAATTATCGATCAAATCCCATACCTCGTTTTTGTATTTCTTGAGCCTCAATTGCTTAGCTTGATAGATGTTCCTCACTCGATTGATGACCAACTCAGAATCACCAAAAACTGCTAGACAATCAATGGCCATGTCTTTGGCAGCCCTCAATCCCAGTACCAGAGCTTCATATTCAGCTATATTATTAGTAGTTTCAAACTCCAGCTTATAAGAGAGTGTGATTACCTCTTCTAAAGGGGGAATGAAGAGTATACCTGCACCAGATCCTTTCTTTGATGAAGAGCCTTCGAAATACATCTTCCATACTTTATTTTGCTGACCTGTGAGTGACTGATCTCTGCATTGGCTAACTGATATTTCAGGTTCATCATCATTTAAATGAAAAACAAATGAGTTGATCTCATCCTCAATAACATAAATTGGGTGATTGCTTGGGTTCTGATGGTCACTGACAATGTAGGCCAACCTCACCTCTCTGTATAGCCTCCTATGTTCTCCTCCAAACATAGGGATGATGGCATAAGTGAGGTCCATTCGCAATGATCCTCCAACCTTTTTAGCCCAAGTTCTGGATAAGAGCATACCAAAATTTGGGGGAATGTCAACCACCACAATGTCCATCAGTACACTCTTCACGGGTAACTGTGTCAAAGAAACCACCATATCCTTTATCAGTCTCAGACATTTTACTTTCTTAGAATCAAAGGAGTTTAGGTCTTGGTAAGGTTTGGTGATCTCCAAACCTAGTTCTTCCATAACAACTTTGGGCATAACATTGTGTGAGGCTCCTGAGTCCATAAGACATTTATGCAAGATCTTGTTATGAACATTTAAAGATATGTAGAATGGTGGAGAAGCATCAGAGCCATCCTCAATGTGTGGACCCACTGTAATGGCTGGGTTTTCATCCTGCAAACGTATTACATCAGAAGATACACCAAGAGCAGTTGGCTGCAGAAATTTCATGATAGATTTTTTGAAAGGTTCATTATTCATCAATTTTGTCAAAGGCACATGGATCTTGATCTTGCTCAATTCATGGTCTAGGCTGAAAGAGGCTGGTCGCCTATCAACTTCCTTTATTTCAGAGATTGTAGGTTTAGGTGGGGGCAATGGCTGAGCTTCAAATGGCACACCTTTACTTTGATTTGGTTTGGGAGGGACTTCAACCTGTTTGTTTTGATTAGGGGCAGTGGCTTTGGGAGCCCCTGCTCTCGTCCTCAAATCATATTTCTTTTGGGGTTGGCCTTGAATAACTTTGTCTTCCCTTATCTAATTATCAAACTGATTTGACAATTGTGCTACCTCATATTCTTGTTGTGTTAAATTACTGGTATGGTAGTCTGTTTCATTGAAAAGCACAACAATATCATCCAGAACATCATTGTCTGCATCCATCTCTTCAATCTGATTGTTTTGGAAAAGAGGCACCACCCTTTGATCATAAGCATTTCTCCTTCCTCTCTGCATTATTTGAGGAGCATCATTAGGCCTTCTAAATTGGTTTGTATTTCTATTTCCAACCCTTCGAAAAGCTCTGTTTGACTGTTTGGATTTCCACTTCATCTTGGTTATTTCAGATGTCAGATCCTTCAAAGTTTTGGTCATTTCATCAAGTTCAGGATCAGGTGTAGCTCGGTTAGAGGAGGGAGGGGAATCCTCTCTCTATTTCTTCCTATATTTATCAGATCTGGTCTTTAATCTGTCTGAGGCCAAGATATTAGATTTGACCTCAATGACTGTATCCTGCATGGATGACAATGTGGTGGATCTTCTCTCTCTCAGCAGGAGGGAAAAATATGCATCAAAATCATTAACATAAGTGATCTTGGCATAGGCTTCAATTGGTTTGATCTCATCTGGGATTCTACCATACATCTTATTGAATCTCTTGGTGAAATCTGAAATAGATTCACCATTCTTTCTCTTTAGGGCCCCAAACTCAGTGATGTAGTAGAGATAATCTCTCCTATCTCCCCATTGTTTTATGAAAGTTTCATCCAATGCCTCAATATCTACAATGGAGGCTGGAGGAAGACCCCTGAACCATTTTCTGACTTCCCCATCCAGACTTTGTACAAACAACCTCATCCACACATCTACATAATCAATGTTAAAGTTGTCTGGAAAGCTATAGAAGGCTACCAGATGTTCCTCAACAATGACTTCACCTTCCCCATTATATCTTGGTAAATATTTCATGTAATCTGTGTCTCGGAGTGCATGTAAGCCCACATGAAGCACTAGGGGTGCATATCTGGCAACAATTATGACATCCATCCTATTAACACCCATGGCTTGAATGATAGGAATCTGAAGATTTATGGGAGATACAGGGGTGGATGTAGGACTGGATGATGAGATAGAATCAGGAGTTGGATATGTCTGAGCTTCTTTGGAATGATGATTCTCAGGGCTAGCAAATTCATATTGCTTGTCATTGTGATTAGACGTAGGTTTTTTTGTGTGCAACTTTACCCTTGAGGGGGGAGGTATATCTCTGAAGTAGGGTGGATTTTCTTAGTTTCCTTTTTGGCTCAGAGGCTACTGTGTTATTCCCATGATCAGGATGAGCCTTCTTGGCTTTGCTATTTTCAGATTTGGATATGTTGAATCCTTTTCTGGGCGCCATTATTTTTACTCAGTGGCATCACCAGGTGAAAGATGGCAGTATGTCTGTGTCTGATCTTTGTTCACCATCAAAGGTCAAAATTGATCAATGTCATTCTCCCAGGGAAAGATATTTTGTTACTCCGTTCCCTGTCAATGGCACCAGAAGATGTTGGTCCTAAAGTCTGCACCTGTCTGCTAAAGTGAAAAGCTTGGCCACCTCAAGTTTGTAATGATTGATCTTTTACAAGTAGGTTTTGTTGGTAAGCTTAAGGACATGTTTTCAAAGATGGTGAACTGGTAGGACATGCCACACAGTATAAAAGTAGGTTCTCCTTTGCTAATGGTATGAGTATTAAATGACAATTGAGGGTATGAAAAGACAAACACGGACAACAACAACAAGCAATGCAATGAATCACTTGTTGTGTGAAAACTAAGACCAAAAATAATATCTCAAGACTTAGACAAACATCTAGATGCAAACCATTCAACATGTTGCAAAATAGTGGATCTGTAGTTGAACAATAGTCGTATAACAGGTTGCATAACCAACAAAAGATAAAATAAAACAATATCTGAAAGAATAAGGAAGTGTACATTGCACACATCACAAAATCTGCATTCAAGATAAGAATCAACACATAAAGATTTGAGTAAGAAAACACAACTGTCATCAACGTATATTCACTAGGTAGAAAACTTTACAATTAACTGAGCAGGTCCAATTCTTCTACTGCTTCTACTTTCCTTCCCGAACCCCGCAATGAGAAGATGCTCGTTCGTAGTGGGATCGATATGCACTGTTGATCTAGAAAGATCAACGATCGTGAGCGATTGCAGGCTCACAACTTGCAGAAACTTTAATTTGCTTCCCAGTCCCTGAAATGCCTCCCCATCGTCGATCTCTCTCCAATGAAATCTAAGGGTTGTGACTTAATCGTTGCTTAATATGATGGCTGTAATTTGAACCCGTTTGTTTGCTTGTATTCCAAGCCTGACATGGCCTACTTTGATTCGCTGTCAACTCTGCAGGAGCTTACTGAGCTTTCAAAAGATTTGTCGAACCTGGCCATATCCTGCGCACACACAAAGACTTGGTGGACCTGCATATTTCCATTAGTGGAAAAATGATGACATGCATTTGAAACCCAAACCAGAACATGCGATCCTTTTTCAAGAAAGCAAACAAAATGGTGCAAAGTAGGCAATGACAGACAGGGTCATGACGCTGAATGAATTAGAAAAAAATGGAGGATAAGCTAAGAAAGCAACCATATGATTCAAAATTGATGGATGGATAGGGTAAAGGAGGAAAAAGGGTAGGGGTGCAGACTTAGGTTACAACAATAGCCTTGCCTGATAATGCCTCTAGGCTCTCTCGCTAAGGTTGGGACTTTTCCTCCTAGGGTAGAGTTTTAGTGGTAACACTTCCAACGATAGTAAACTTGTTTCCAGTTCTATCCCTCCTTGGATTTGCATCAATCTCAATATCTAGCTTTCAAAAGATGTGTAAAAGTGATATGATCAAAGAGAGTTGATATTTCCTTCAAATGGTATGCTAAAGGTGTTAAGACAATGTTATGAATCTAAAATTCACCCTTCATATAGTTAATACCTAATGTAGAATCACCAAATTCTTGCAAGTTATCAATTCCTTTACCTTTTACAATCTTAATCAGACATTTTAAGGTCATTGGTTTGGAATAATTGTTTATTCCAGGGCATAGTCCCACTTCGAACTTCACAAAATTCCTTTTAGAGCTATGGAGTACGCCTTCAACACTATTGAAATCAGTTGGACCCCATTGTGTCATTTCGAAAATACCATGAGGCCATGATTTTTCTATTAGTAACTCACCCGCCTACCTTGTTGGTCTTTCTTTTTTCACCATTATGCACCCTTGAAATAAAGCATATACCTATGAGTAAACATGTAATGTGGGAATATGACGATCATTAAATAATTGTGCATTGTGCGCCAACCATATACCCCATAGTATAAGGCATGGAAGAGCTCTATGTACTTTGATTTCCTTTCTATCAAATCATTTCTTTAAACACATTCCCATAGAGTAGATTCTAACATTTCTCTATGTATGATAGAATACTTCACTTTCTAGGTCATATCCAATAGATCTCCTTTTATCAAAAAGATCAAACCATTTACATTTAAGAATACACATTTAAAGTACCTATAATCCAATCAATTATCTCTTGAATGGTGCAAACATAATTGAGCACTCCTTCTATTAGGTTTGTACCCCTTAAATTTGCACAATTTGTTTGATCTAATAAAACACACACTCCACAATCACATGTTTGTTTGCAACGATATACAATTTCCACTATAAAATATGACCATACGTGTAATATCCCCTAGTAGAGCCCCAATTGTAATTATGAATTGTAAGCATGTTTATTAGGCTGATGAGTTGAGTTATAATAAGCTAGGAGGCTTATGTGATGATTAGGCCAGAGAGCCTAGGATGATAAGGCCAGGAGCCTGTATTGTATATGTAATTATGCAAATCATTAATAAAATTTGTACATCGTTGTGTCTATCCCTCCACGAAGAAAGAATTATGGGGGACTAAACTCCACTAGGTGGGGAAGGGGCTAAGTGTCTAGGAATAGGGGCTAAGTTAGAGGGCTTACCTCTAAAAGAATAATATTATATTACTATTTCATAAAGGCTAAGGTTTGACATAATCTGTGTTGTCCAAAGTTCCTAGGGGAAAGGGGGATGAGTGTTAAGTGGAGCTCATGCAGCTTCAGGGAGACATGTGTCAACCTGGGTGCATGCAGTTTAAAGTTGGAAAGTCAGCTCGTTGTTGACTCATCTCATTCATGAGTTTCATGATTCTAGGGACGATCACGATCCTTCACCATTGGGTCTGCACTCTTGCGAGGTTAGTCACTCTAGAAGTCCGCCATACTCCCCACTGAAGCATGTACTGAGATAGAGAGAGCCCGGAACCTGCACGTACACTGGAGTTATCCTATGTATTTCCCTTGAAGCCCGACACACCTCTATTGTGCTTGAGCCCATGTTGCGTCTTAGCGATTGGTTTTTGCTGCCAACGTAGTTCCCTTGCCGAGCTTGGCTTGCTGCCATATTCTGTGTCCATACCTATATTCTGTGGTTGACTTCACCTGTTTGTTACCCAAATTATGTTGTCGACATCACATGTGCATTAGTCGAATGTTGTTGTTGTATTTGATAAAGAGTTGGTTTGAAGAGGCAGGTTGGCAGGCCTGTGGGAAACTCTCCCCAGGTGAGAGAGTGAGTTGGGGAAGTGAGTTCTCCTGGAGGGAGTCTCATAGCCTGCTACTAAAGCCCAAGGAAATGGAGGTGTAGTAGCCGATAGACTTCTAATGGTGAAGGTGTACCCTCCTGGGGTGGTACAAGAGTGTGGGGAATGAGGTTTTGTGGGTTGTGGGAAGTGGCTCCATGGATAAAAGATCCTTCTTGTTGTTCTGTGCGACTTCCTTGTTGTCCTTGCCAAGCCTAGCATTCCCTTTCCTGGTGGAGTTTAGTCCTAGCTCGGGGGTGAGCCACTGTTGAGCGTGATGAGCAACTTGGTCTATGGCTAGGAGGTTCGTGGAATGTCTGCACGCATTTGGTGTACTTCAATTAAAAGATAAGTACCCATTCCTATGTTCATTTACATGCTATATTGATGAGTATTGCCTGTATATGTTGTTATATCATGGGTTCTGCCTATGATTACTGCATGTATGCTTTACTATTATTTTCGCATCAGTCTGTGTATTAGCAGAATATGTTGTTTGCTTATGTTTATATTTATAGGCAGATGATAATTGTTATTTCTACGAGATAGCATGGCCCGGCCTGGGTGGCCGGGGGTGTTACAATACACTCACATTGCAAGATACATTTATACATGTATGCATAGAATTTTTTTCATATTCTCAATTGGGTTTAGCTCGGGTGGTTGGGAGGAATGATTATTATCCTCCCCACTCGAGTTCAATTCCCACAAGTGACATGTTGAGCTCATAATGAGTATATTGTTGTAATGGCTTTGAGCCCTGTTCTTGACCAACCTTATGCCCTAAATAATCTAGGGTTTACCCTAGGTATCATCCTTGAAATGAGGGTAAGTACTTCGGGGTTTTCATTGGGCTTTGTAACTTGGAAAAAAAAATTGCATTTTAAAGTTAATTACTATACTTAAACTTGTAATAATACATAAGGATGTTGAATTAAATTTATGTAGTTATTCTCATGATTAATCCAATATCATATATCTTCCTTTCATAAACCAATTCCCATGTTCAACGCATTTAGTTTACTTTCCTTGTTGATTAGTCCCAAATTTTGAATTTACTCCTTCACCCATGTGTTTGTGTACTTTGTAGGCCAATATGAATTTTTTTCATATTGTCAATTGGGTTTAGCTCGGGTGGTTGGGAGGAATGATTATTGAGCTCATAATGAGTATATTGTTGTAATGGCTTTGAGCCCTGTTGTTGACCAACCTTATGCCCTAAATAATCTAGGGTTTACCCTAGGTATCATCCTTGAAATGAGGGTAAGTACTTCGGGGTTTTCATTGGGCTTTGTAACTTGGAATTTTTTTTTGCATTTTAAAGTTAATTACTATACTTAAACTTGTAATAATACATAAGGATGTTGAATTAAATTTATGTAGTTATTCTCATGATTAATCCAATATCATATATCTTCCTTTCATAAACCAATTCCCTTGTTCAACGCATTTAGTTTACTTTCCTTGTTGATTAGTCCCAAATTTTGAATTTACTCCTTCACCCATGTGTTTGTGCACTTTGTAGGCCAATGTTAACATAATTCTACATGGAGTGAGACACATGCTAAGTTTGACCTTCTAGAGAATTGTATATCTTCTCATTGTATTTTACGCATCTTATCATACACCACCACCCATTTCATAGTAATCTGCATATTGACTAAAGTGAATTTATTCATTTATCCCATTCATCCTCATTTTAGATGTCAATGAGCACTTAATATTATTCATTTTAACAAGGAAAACAAATATTCCTTAAACAACACAATTATAATCATACATATGTGAAATAAGTATATTAGGTCTCTAAGAACATATGTTTTTCCATTTGTTTCAAGTATCACCCCTTCTAATCATTCTTCATCACAATCACCATCCCAAATGAGTGAGGCATGTATATGTATTTGTTCAATGAATTTAGTCATAAAAAATAATTAATTAACAATGTACCCTTCAGCCATGCACCCTTGAGAATGTGCTCATTCCCTCACAAACACTTTAAGTGTTTTCACGTGCCTCTCTAGGAAGAATATCCTGTTGATGACTATATCTGTGTGAGACATCCTCTAGGACACAGACTAAGTGAGTCTGCTTGATAGAGAGCCCATGCAGCTTCAGGGAGACATGTGCCAACCTGGGCACATGTAATTTTAAGTGGGAAAGTCAGCTCATTGACGACTCATCTCATCGACGAGTCTCATGATTCTGGGGACGGTCATGATCCTTCACCATAGGGTCTGCACTCTTGCGAGGTTAGTCACCCTTGAAGTCCGCCATAATCCCCACTGAAGCACGTACTGAGATAGAGAGAGACCAAACCCTGTAGATATACTAGAGTTATCCTGTTTATTTCTCGTGAAGCCCGAAGCACCTGTATTGTGCCTGAGCCCGTGCCGTGTCTTAGCGATTTCCTGTTGCTGCCAATGCAGTTCCTTGGCTAAGCTTGGCTTGCTGCCATATTCTGTGTCCACACCCGTTTTCTGTGGTTGACTTCACCTATGTGTTACCCGAATTCTGTTGTTGACATCACCTGTGCATTAGTCGAATGTTGTTGTTGTATTTGCTAAAGAGTTGGTTTGAAGAGACAGGTTATCACCCCTGTGGGCAACTCTCCCCAGGTGAAAGAGTGTGCTGGGGAAGTGAGTTCTCCTGGAGGGAGTCCCATAGCAGCTATAGTACTATGAGACTTCTGGTCCAACCTGTTGTTGAAGCCCAAGGAAAGGGAGGTGTAGTAGTCGATGGACTTGTAATAGTGAAGGTGTACCCTCCTGGGGTGGAACAGGTGTGTGGGGAATGAGGGTCTCTGGGTTGTGGGCGTAAGTGGATCCTGGGATAAAAGATCCTTCTTGTTGTTTTGTGTGACTTCCTTGTTGTCCTTACCAAGCCTAGCATTCCCTTGCCCGGTGGAGTTTAGTCCCAGCTTGGGGGTGACCCACTGCTGAGCGTGGTCTATTGTTGGGAGGTTCGTGGAAGGTCTGCACGTAGTTGGTGTACTTCAATTAAAAGATAAGTACCCATTCCTATGTTCATTTACATGTTGTGTATTTGTACATGCTATATTGATGAGTATTGCATGTATATGTTGTTATATTATGGGTTATGCCTGTGATTACTGCATGTATGCTTTACCGTTATTTTCTGCATCAGTCCGTGTATTAGCAGAATATGTTGTTTGTTTATGTTTATATTTATAGGCAGATGATAATTGTTATTTCTACGAGATAGCATGGCCCGACCTGGGTGGCTAGGGGTGTTACAATATGCCCACATTGCAAGATACATTCATATATGTATGCATACAACTTTTTTTATATTGTCAATTGGGTTTAGCTCGGGTGGTTGGGAGGAATGATTGTTATCCTCCCCACTCGGGTTCAATTCCCACAAGTGACATGTTGAGCTCATAATGAGTATATTTTTGTAATGGCTTCGAGCCCTGTTGTTGACCCACCTTATGCCCTAAATAATCTAGGGTTTACCCTAGGTACCATCCTCGAAATGAGGTGAAGTACTTGGGGGTTTTCATTGGGCTTTGTAACTTGGATTTTTTTTTTTGCATATTAAAGTTAATTACTATATTTAAACTTGTAATAATACATAAGGATGTTGAATTAAATTTATGTAGTTATTCTCACGATTAATCCAATATCACATATCTTCCTTTCATATCCAATTCCCATGTTCAATGCATTTAGTTTACTTTCCTTGTTGATTAGTCCCAAATTTTGAATTTACTCCTTCAACCATGTGTTTGTGCACTTTGTAGGCCACTGTTAACATGATTCTACATGGAGTGAGACACATGCTAAGTTTGACCTTCTAAAGAATTGTGCATCTTCTCGTTGTATTTTACGCATCTTATCATACACCACCACCCATTTCATAGTAATCTGCATATTGACCAATGTGGATTTATTCTTTTATCCAATTCATCCTCATTTTAGATGCCAATGAGCACTTAATATTATTCATTTTAACAAGGAAAACAAATATTCCTTAAACAACACAGTTATAATCATACATATGTGAAATAAGTATATTAGGTCTATGAGAACATATGTTTTTCCATTTGTTTCAAGTATCACCCCTTCTAATCATTCTTCATCACAATCACCATCCCACATCAGTGAGGCATCTATATGTATTTGTTTAACGAATTTAGTCATAAAAAATAATTAATTAACAATGTACCCTTCAACCATGCACCCTTGAGGATGTGTTCATTGCCTCACAAATACCTTAAGTGTTTTCACGTGCCTCTCTTGGAAGAACATCCTGTTGATGATTACAACTGCGTGAGACATCCTCTAGGACACAGACTGAGTGAGTCGGCTTGAGAGAGAGCCCATGCAGCTTCAGGGAGACATGTTTCAACCTAGGCACATGCAGTTTTAAGTGGGAAAGTCAGATCGTTGTCGGCTCATCTCATTCACGAGTCTCATGATTCTGGGGACAGTCACGATCCTTCACCATTGGGTTTGCACTCTTGCGAGGTTAGTCACCCTAGAAGTTCGCCATACTCCCCACTAAAGCACGTACTGAGATAGAGAGAGCCGGAACCTGCACATATACTGGAGTTATCCCGTGTATTTCCCGTGAAGCCCGACGCACCTATATTGTGCCTGAGCACGTGTTGTGTCTTAGAGATTGCCTATTACTGCCAACGTAGTTCCTTGGCTGAACTTGGCTTACTGCCATATTTTGTTTCCATACCCGTTTTCTGTGGTTGACTTCACTTGTGTGTTACCCAAATTCTCTTGTTGACATCACCTGTGCATTAGTCGAATGTTGTTGTTGTATTTGGTAAAGAGATGGTTTAAAGAGGCAGGTTGTTAGGCCTGTGGGCAACTCTCCCTGGGTGGGAGAGTGTGATGGGGAAGTGAGTTCTCCTGGAGGGAGTCCCGTAGCAGCTACAATACTCTGAGACTTTCGGTCCAGCCTGTTGTTGAAGCCCAAGGAAAGGGAGGTGTAGTAGCTGATGGACTTGTAATAGTGAAGGTGTACCCTCCTGGGGTGGAATAGGCCTGTGGGGAACGAGGGTTTGTGGGTGCAAGTGGCTCCTGGGATAAAATATCCTTCCTGTTGTTCTGTGTGATTTCCTTATTGTCCTTTCCAAGCCTAGCATTCCCTTGCTTGTGGAGTTTAGTCCCAGCTCGGGGGTGACCCACTGTTGAGCGTGATGAGCAGTGTGGTCTATGGCTGGAAGGTTCATGGAAGGTCTGCACGCAATTGGTGTACTTCAATTAAAAGATAAGTACCCATTCCTATGTTCATTTACATGTTGTGTATTTGTACATGCTATATTGATGAGTATTGCCTGTATATGTTGTTATATTATGGGTTCTTCCTGTGATTACTACATGTATGCTTTACTGTTATTTCAACATTAGTCTGTGTATTAGCAGAATATGTTGTTTGTTTATGTTTATATTTATAGGCAAATGATAGTTGTTATTTTTACGAGACAACATGGCCCGACCTGGGTGGCTTGGGGTGTTACAATACACCCACATTGCAATATATGTTCATACTTGTATGCATGGAATTTTTTTCATATTGTCAATTGGGTTTAGCTCGGGTGGTTGGGAGGAATGATTGTTATCCTCCCCACTCAGGTTCAATTCCCACAAGTGACATGTTGAGCTCATAATGAGTATATTGTTGTAATGGCTTCGAGCCATGTTGTTGACCAACCTTATGCCCTAAATAATCTAGGGTTTACCCTAGGTACCATCCTCGAAATGAGGGGAAGTACTTGGGGTTTTCATTGCGATTTGTAACTTGGAAAAAAATTGCATATTAAAGTTAATTACTATACTTAAACTTGTAATAATACATAAGGATGTTGAATTAAATTTATGTAGTTATTCTCATGATTAATCCAATATCACATATCTTCCTTTCATATCCAATTCCCATGTTCAGTGCAGTTAGTTTACTTTCCTTGTTGATTAGTTCCAAATTTTGAATTTACTCCTTCACCCATGTGTTTGTGCACTTTGTAGGCCAATGTTAACATAATTCTACATGGAGTGAGACACATGCTGAGTTTGACCTTCTAAAGAGTTGTATATCTTCTCATTGTATTTTACGCATCTTATCATACACCACCACCCATTTCATAGTAATCTCCATATTGACCAAAGTGAATTTATTCATTTATCCCATTCATCCTCATTTTAGATGTCAATGAGCACTTAATATTATTCATTTTAACAAGGAAAACAAATATTCCTTAAACAACATAGTTATAATCATACATATGTGAAATAAGTATATTAGGTCTCTGAGAACATATGTTTTTCCATTTGTTTCAAGTATCACCCCTTCTAATCATTCTTCATCACAATCACCATCCCACATTAGTGAGGCATCTATACGTATTTGTTTAACAAATTTAGTCATAAAAAATAATTAATTAACAATGTACGCTTCAACCATGCACCCTTGAGGATGTGTTCATTGCCTCACAAATCCCTTAAGTGTTTTCACGTGACTCTCTAGGAAGAACATCCTATTGATGATTACAACTACTTGAGACATCCTCCATGACACAGACTGAGTGAGTCAGGTTGAAAGAGAGTCGATGCAGCTTCAGGGAGACATGTGTCAACCTGAGCGCATGTAGTTTTAAGTGGGAAAGTCAGCTTGTTGTCGGCTCATCTCATTCACGAGTCTCATGATTCTGGGGACGGTCACGATCCTTCACCATTGGGTCTGCACTCTCGCGAGGTTAGTCACCCTGGAAGTCCGCCATACTTCCCACTAAAGCACGTACCGAGATAGAGAGATCCTGAAACCTGCAGATATAGGGGAGTTATCCTATGTATTTCCCGTGAAAACCGACGCACCTGTATTGTGCCTGAGCCCGTGCTGTGTCTTAGCGATTGGATGTTGCTGCCAACACAGTTCCTTGGCTGAGCTTGGCTTGCTGCCATATTCTATGTCCATACCCATTTTATGTGGTTGACTTCACCTGTGTGTTACTCAAATTCTTTTGTTGACATCACCTATGCATTAGTCGAATGTTGTTGATGTATTTGCTAAAAAGTTGGTTTGAAGAGGCAGGTTGTCAGGCCTGTGGGAAACTCTCCCCGGGTGAGAGAGTGTGCTGGGGAAGTGAGTTCTCCTGGAGGGAGTCTCGTAGCAGCTACAGTACTCTGAGACTTCCGGTCCAGCCTATTGTTGAAGCCCAAGGAAAGGGAGGTGTAGTAGCCGATGGACTTGTAATAGTGAATGTGTACCCTCCTAGGGTGGAACAGGTGTGTGGGGAATGAGGGTTTGTGAGTTGTGGGCGTAAGTGGCTCATGGGATAAAAGATCCTTCCTGTTTTTCTGTGTGACTTCCTTGTTGTCCTTGCCAATCCTAGCATTCCCTTGCATGGTGGAGTTTAGTCCCAGCTCGGGGGTGACCCACTGCTGAGCGTGATGAGTAACGTGGTCTATGGCTGGGAGGTTCATGGAAGGTCTACATGCAGTTGGTGTACTTCAATTAAAAGATAAGTACCCATTCCTATGTTCATTTACATGTTGTGTATTTGTACATGCTATATTGATGAGTATTGTCTGTATATGTTGTTATATTATGAGTTCTGCTTGTGATTATTGCATGTATGCTTTACTATTATTTCCGCATCAATCTGTGTATTAGTATAATATGTTGTTTGTTTATGTTTATATTTATAGGCAGATGATAATCGTTATTTCTACGAGATAGCATGGCCCGACCTGGGTGGCCGGGGGTGTTACAATACATCCACATTGCAAGATATGTTCATACATGTATGCATAGAATTTTTTTCATATTGTTAATTGGGTTTAGCTCGGGTGGTTGGGAGGAATGATTGTTATCCTACCCACTCGGGTTCAATTCCCACAACTGACATGTTGAGATCATAATGAGTATATTGTTGTAATGGCTTCGAGCCCTGTTGTTGACCAACCTTATGCCCTAAATAATCTAGGGTTTACCCTAGGTACCATCCTCGAAATGAGGGGAAGTACTTGGGGGTTTTCATTGGGCTTTGTAACTTGGATTTTTTTTTTTGCATATTAAAGTTAAGTACTATACTTAAACTTGTAGTAATACATAAGGATGTTGAATTAAATTTATGTAGTTATTCTCATGATTAATCCAATATCACATATCTTCCTTTCATATCCAATTCCCATGTTCAGTGCATTTAGTTTACTTTCCTTGTTGATTAGTCCCAAATTTTGAATTTAGTCGTCCACCCACGTGTTTGTGCACTTTGTAGGCCACTATTAACATAATTCTACATGGATTGAGACACATGCTAAGTTTGACCTTCTAAAGAGTTGTATATCTTCTTGTTGTATTTTACGCATCTTATCATACACCACCACCCATTTCATAGTAATCTCCATATTGACCAAAGTGAATTTATTCATTTATCCCATTCATCGTCATTTTAGATATCAATGAGCACTTAATATTATTCATTTTAACAAGGAAAACAAATATTCCTTAAACAACATAGTTATAATCATACATATGTGAAATAAGTATATTAGGCCTCCGAGAACATATGTTTTAACATTTGTTTCAAGTATCACCCCTTCTAATCATTCTTCATCACAATCACCATCCCACATGAGTGAGGCATCTATATGTATTTTTTAAACGAATTTAGTCATAAAAAATAATTAATTAACAATGTACCCTTCAACCATGCACCCTTGAGGATTTGTTCATTGCCTCACAAATCTCTTAAGTGTTTTCACATGCCTCTCTAGGAAGAACATCTCGTTGATGATTACAACTGGGTGATACATCCTCCAGGGCACAGACTGAGTGAGTCGGCTTCAGAGAGAGCCCATGAGTTGGGTGTGCCCATGAGATGGGTGTGTTGTTCCTCTCTGAGACATAGAAGGAACTTTGTGTGCCCTTGTGTGGGGTGAGGAAGCCCATGAGCTGGGTGTGCCCATGAGATGGGTGTGTGGTTCCTCTCTGAGACATAGAAGGAACGTGTTATGCCATGTGTGGGGTGAGGAAGCCCAAGAGCTAGGTGTGTGGTTCCTCTTTGAGACGAAGATGGAATGTTGTGTGCCCCTGTGGGGTGAGGAAGCCAATGAGTTGGGCATGTCATTCTCTCTGAGATGGAGATGAAACGATGTATTGGTCTTCTCTATGGAGAGAGTTGAGATGATGTGATACTCCAGATGATTCTCCTGTGAGACGCAGTGAGAAAGAGATATGCTGAGTTGGACGTGCCTGTGGCTGAGCACATGTGAACGTGATCTTAGTGGCTGAGCATTAGTGAGTGTGATTCTCCTGTGAGACATAGTGAGAAAGAGATATATTGAGTTGGACGTGCTTGTGGTTGAGCACATGTGAACGCGATCCTAGTGGTCGAGCACTAGTGAGTGTTATTATCCTATGAGACATAGTGAGATAGAGATGTGGACATCCCTGTGGCTGAGCACAGATGAATGTGCCCCTAGTCCCTGAGCACTAGTGGGTGTATGAGATCCCTTTTTATGTCCAAGAGTCAGACTTACCTATAACGCTATTTGTGATGTAAAGGGTACAGGTTGGCCCCACCATAAAGTAAAAGATAATTAATGTAAAAGATAATTAATATGGTAATTATTAATTATATTTTGAGTTATTGAGGTCGGCCCTATTGTGCCAATAGACACATCATTTGATGTGATAGGTCTTGTATAAATAAAGGTGAATCCCCATTGAGGAAACACACTTAACATTGAGGCATTTCATGATTTCAGAAGTTGTGGTATGAAATTATGAGAATTACAACACCCTCTTGCTAGGTTTGGTGATGGTGTGGGAGGTCCTTCTCTTGAAGAATATAGCAAATGATTGGTTGGGTTTTCTTCCCTTGTTGAGAAGAGTTTCCTAGGATACTGCTTGTGTTATTGTGCATTGTTATTCTTCTTGTAATCTTGGTTTGCTGCAATAGTTATGGTTCAAGTTTATGCTAAACAATAAGGAAATTAAAAATACATCAGTATAAGAGCGAGTCCTTAAGATGACCACTTGCACATATAAGGTTGTCATACCTTTGTGGCTGAAGTAAGGAGAGGACCATACCTTCTCCTAAAACCCTAAGGTGAAGATCAGACCTGGCCGAGCCTTGGTGAGTGTTTTAAAAGTAAAACGCATACTTAACACAGAGAAATTACAGACCTGTAGCAGCCTCCGTGGTTGTTATTCTGTTCTTGTTTTGGGCAGGTCTCTTTAGTGGGGAGGTCGAGTAAGCCTGTGGCTACTTCCGACCAAAACACGAATTAACGTCGGTTAGAATCTAGAGCAATGGTTTTGGCCAATCGTGGCGTTGTTCGCATTGACGAATTTAAAAGATAGTGATCAAGATCGTGTATCGCATTGACGAATTTAATGGAGCAACAAACAATAACAATTGCTAAAGTTGGCATTCATGCATCTCTTACTACACATTGTAGTGTGGTTGCTGGTGCAAATCCTCAAGTTTCATCCTGGACCTCTGATACTTGGAAGGTCCCGTGCGGGAGGAAGCCTCTCAAACCTCATGGAGTGGCCAACGGTCTTCTTCCACGTAGACAAGAAAGAAGAATGCTAAACGTCAAATAGACTGTGTCAACGGTCTTTCTCTCAGCAAATCCCGAGTGTTTTTCCAACTGTTTAGTTTTCTTGACTGACTGGCAATAATTCGCTGCACAAGGACCGTTAGGTCTAGGGTTTCTAAAATAATTTGATTATAAGTCTATGGACGCAGAGAAAACACTATTTTTTCTATGAAGAAATGACCTACGCTTGCCCAGATCCTCTGTTTTTGCACCTTAAATTGTTGGGATTCGAAGGTTGGATGATGGGACGACACACTCAAAATTAGGGGCAATGTTAAAAAAAAACACTCCCAAGAGCAAGAGGCTGAAAATAACATTTGCTGATTTTAATTCAATGGCCGGAGCTGCAGGTCGCTTTGTTACCCGGTATTTCGAATGCATGCTGAAAGAGTCTACGGGAAAGAAATATGGCAATCTTCAAAAGGCTCTTAAATCATACTTAGAGAATTCAAAGGAAATAGGTCAGCTCCCACAACAAATATAGCTACATAAGAGAATTTGCCAATGGGTGTGCTCCAAAGTGAGATATGAAGATACAAAGCCAGGTGATAATTTTGGGTGAGTGATGAAGAAATGGATGTGTCATCCATTTGACAAATCATCAAATATTGAAGCCTATACTGAAGTAGTGTCATAACAAATTCTGAAGCAGTTTGAAAATCTGCATTTACAACAAGTGAACAAAGGCTTACTACAGGAAGCCATATGCAAGCTCTAGTGGACATCAAAGAGACTAGACTTGCATCCAATGATGTGATAGGGCTCAAGCCCTTGTCACTATGAGACTAGGCTTGTGGTTAATGATGTGCAAGGAAAGCAACTTTAGCCACCTCAAAAGAAGTCAAGGAGTGCAAGTAAGAACAATGAAGAGTTCTTCTCTACCTCAGTCTTCTCGGGAAGACCAAAAGCAAGATTGAACATCACTGTAGACTAAGGGCCATGACCCCTGGTACGGGAGCCCCTATTTCTCCTTGCTTTGTGAAAGCAATGAAGAAGCAATAGAAGACCTGAGAAGACATGGGATGTCTCTAGGATAGCAACACTGGAAAAGGAAGATGTTTTATCCTTCTAGACTTCAGAGGGAGTTACTTGACTCATAGGGAGTCATAACTATTTGAGAAGTGAAGACAATACCTTCTCCCCCTTCAACAGTTCAGAGGGAGACAAACATTATTCCAGTTGATCCAGTTGTTCCAACTGATCCAATTGCTCCAGTTGATATGCCCAGAGATATTGTAGTAGGGAATAAAAGGCCTGCCTAGGTTCGAAAAACTCTACAGGAGGTAGAGGAACATACAAGCCCCTCAAGGCACATCCCAAGAGAGCAAAGAGATTTTCGATCTACCCTTCATCCATGAGCCACATCATTGATTTTGAGCCTTCTTGTCATGGAGAAGCGACATGTGAACATGTATGGAAAGATGCCATGACATAAGAATATCAGTATATCTTAGAGAATGATGTATGAGATATTGTTCAGAGACCAGAAGGGAAGTGTTTGGTGACTTCCAAGTGAATCTATAAGATCAAGCATGCAACTGATGGAAGTGTCGAGAAATACAAAGCAAGATCTGTAGCCAGAGGATTCCCACAAATAGAGGGAGTTGTCTATGATGAGACACTTGATCTAGTAAGCCCGATACACTTCCATCCATACTACCATCCATGAGTTGGAAACTACACCATATGGATGGATTCTTGATGAGTTTGGGTTTCAACAAGAGTGTTGCTGATCCAAACCTATAGTATTACATTGTTGGTGATGAGAGCCTGATTTTGATGACTTATTCAGAAAGCAGTGTTGTTGGATACAAACAAGATTTGACTTCTGATTTCAAGATGAAGTATTTGGGTATGATGCACTATTTCTTGGGACAAGAAGTATGGCAGAGAACCGATGAGATTTTTCCTGAGTAAAAAAGAAATATACAGTGGGGATATTAAAGAAGTTTAGTATGGATGAATACAAATCTATGCCTACACTGATGGTGATGGATTTGAAGAAAATGAATGATGATGATTTATACAAGATTGATCCACAATTGATTGGACCACTGATGTATCTGGTTAACACCAAACCTAATATATAATATGTTGTAAATGTTCTTAGCCAGTTCACGAGTCAGACTCACTGGATAGAATCAAGACATATATTGAGATACCTACGAAGCATAGTTGGATATGGCCTGAGATATGCCTCCAATATAGACTTGAGTTTGCAGGGATATGTCGATTGGGTAGGGAGTGCAATGAATTGGAAGAGCAAGTCCGGTTGTTGTTTTTACCTTGGGGTCTGCCATGGTTTCCTGGTGCAGGAGGAAACAAAGCCTTGTGGCCTTGAGTACGATAAAAACAAAGTAAATAGCATTGAGTGTGGCAATCCGCGAAGCAGTGTGGCTTCGTAAGCTTCTGGCATATTTATTTGATCATGAGATGGATCCTGTTATTATTCATTTTTATAACCAGAGTTGTGTGAAGCTCTCTGAGAACCATGTATTTCATGATAGATCGAAACACATTGTGATAAAATATCATTATATCAGAGACATGTTGCAAAGGAAATAAGTACACATGCAATACCTTCCTACACATGAGAATATTGCAGATATCTTCACCAAACCGCTTGCCAACACGAAGTTCGAGTACTTCCGTGCGTGACTTGGCCTGAGGGAGAATGCCTCCTTAGCTAAGAGGGAGTGTTGATGATTACAACTGCATGAGACATCCTTCAGGACCCAGATTGAGTGAGTCGGCATGAGAGAGAGCCCATGATATGGGTGTGTTGTTCCTCTCTGAGACGAAGAAGGAACGTTGTGTGCCCCTGTGTGGGGCAAGGAATCCCATGAGTTGGGTGTGCCCATGAGATGGGTGTGTGGTTCCTCTCTGAGATGAAGAAGGAATGTGTTGTGCTCTGTGTGGGGTGAGGAAGCCCATGAGCTAGGTGTGTGGTTCCTCTCTGAAATGAAGATGAAATGTTGTGTGCCCCTGTGGGGTGAGGAAGCCCATGATTTAGGCATGTTGTTCTCTCTGAGACGAAGATGAAACGATGTATTGGTATCCTCTATGTAGAGAGTTGAGATGATGTGATACTATAGATAATTCTCCCGTGAGACGTAGTGAGAAAGAGAACTGCTGAGTTGAACGTGCCTGTGGCTTAGCACAGGTGAACGTGATCCCAGTGGTTGAACACTAGTGAGTGTGATTATCCTGTGAGATGTAGTGAGAAAGAGATCTGTTGAGTTGAACGTGCTTGTGGTTGAGCACAGGTGAACGTGATCCTAGTGGTCGAGCACTAGTGAGTGTGATTCTCTTGTGAGACACAGTGAGATAGAGATGTGGACATCCTTGTGGTTGAGCACAGATGGATGTGGCTCTAGTGGTTGAGCACTAGTGGGTGTATGAGATCCCTTGCTATATTTTCCAAGAGTTAGACTTACATGTAACCCTATTTGTGATGTAAAGGGTACAAGTCGGCCCCACCATAAAGTAAAAGATAATTAATGTAAAAGATAATTAATATGGTAATTATTACTTATATTTTGAATTATTGAGGTCGGCCTTATTGTGCCAATAGACACATCATTTGATGTGATAAGTCATGTATAAATAAAGGTGAATCCCCATTGAGGAAACACACTTAACATTGAGTCATCTCATGATTTCAGAGGTTGTGGTTTGAAATTATGAGAATTACAACACCCTCTTGTGTGCTAGGTTTGGTGATGGTGTGGGAGGTCCTTCTCTTGAAGAATATAACAAAGGATTGGATGGGTTTTCTTCCCTTGTTAAGAAGGGTTTCCCGAGATACCTCTTGTGTTCTTGTGCACGATTATTCTTCTTGTGATCTTGGTTTGTTGCAGTAGTTATGGTTCAAGTTTATGCTAAACAATAAGAAAATTGAAAATACACCAACTTACCATAAAATCAACACATCCATCTACAACTCACTACACCAACTAATTGAAGTCTTTGACAAAATGTACCAAAAGATGGACCCAAGTATGCATAAAAATAGTGGGCAACTCTTTCTCACAAGCACAAGCAATTTCGACTATTTCATTGTGTCATCTAGGGATGCTTGTGACATATATCTCTTTGGATATGATCCAACCTAAAATCAAGATGAACTCAGATAATTACTATTTAGTAGTTTCATATAAAAACTTATCATAACACTAGATATTTTGATTTATATACTACATGAAGATAAATTTATGGTCTAGATAGAAAATAAGAGAAAACAACCTTACAAACAAAGATGACCATCCGATGGCATGATGTAAATTTTGTGTGAGACTAGTGCATCCATGTAAATCTATCAAAGAGATATGCTAAACATATTCATCCTTAAATCCGTTAGAATATGGTCGTAATATTACAAGTAGTGCTCAATTAAGAATTCTACACTAATTTATATCAAAACCATATTAGTAATGTGTACTTTTAACAAAATGCGATGATTGTGTGTCTTGAGACCCATCAACAGTAAATGCTTTTCTTAATGAAGAACTGTATCTTCTTGGTGTTCTAATTATACAAATCACATTCTTCACAAACTATAAGTCATCCTTGGGCAATATCCATGGTGCAACAAGATAATCTTTTTAGCCATCCACATTAGTTGTTTCTTCTTCTCATAGATCTTTCTTTGTCTTTGACATGATCAAATCTCTTCTAGATGCATATGTATCTTTCTTAGCAAAAGAAATATATTTTAAAGAAATTCTGACACATTCTTAAACACATGCATTGGATCTAATAACTGTGCCACTTTAGATTCTTAAACACATGCATTGGATCATAGAATTTGGAAGGCATGTTCCTGCATTTTGGCATACAATCAAGAGGAATTTTGAAGTCATCTAGATTGTCATCAATATCAAATAGGTCTCCATAGAACATATCCTCCAACACTAATTCAATATAAGATTCAATCTTCTTTGACCAATATGTTGGCATACGGCTATGAGAAGGGGATCATACCTCATATGTCCATTAAAAACTCCCTTCATTTGAAAAAAATGATGATTTGGTTGCAAAAATGAACTTTGTGTTACAACAAATTTTGCCTCACCCCATGCAACTTGCTTGGATGGCCTTTCCATTTCCCTATGCAGAGTTGAAGTCCTCCTTTTGTACCTTCCAGAGCCAAAAAAACACATATTTTCACATATACATGCCTTATTAGTTAGACAACAAGCGTATACGCAAGTTGCTCCACTACAGACCACGTACATCGGGTTTGGTGCTCAAAATAAAAAATTATGTCGGGTTTCCATGCCATGTCATGTGATCCATGATCCTTGACCTTCCATATACTGGAAACGCTCTGACTCGACCCTTCAGTTCCATTTGAAGGCTATAAATTGAGTCGTATCCAAGCCTTGGAGAAGAGAATTCAACTTTGAGAGCAAAGACACTCTGGATAAATTTCACTTCATATTGAGTCTGCATCCTTTTATCCTTGAAAGTTTGACCTCATTGTTCAGCCCCCAAGCTCTTCCTTCTTTGTGACGAAGAACCTCATTGTCTCCTTTATATGAGCTTGCCTTTGGTGGAGGATTGAAATGGTAGAGGCCCAACTAGAGGGAGTTAGTTTCTCAGTTCCGAATATGTGTCGTTACATAAGTTTGTCACCTATATACTTATGTTGATTATTTTAATAGAAATACTCTATTCTCGTCTAATTGATATCTCGCAAATATTTGAATTATTATTCCATGGGCATATTTGTTGCGAATGTTAATGGATTATGCCGATCTATATGCTAACACTGTATATCACCATATGCTTGCGTATCTTGGTTGTTGAGGACAAGTTGTAGGTATAAAGCTTTGAGTTGTGTGCTCAACAGTGGTCTTCATCAAACATCTGGACGAGGTAGGCTCCTGGCCTTGTCTTGTTAGAATTTCATTTATATAGCATACTTGGGATTAGAGTTGATTTATGGTTGTCATTCCGTCTATTGTAGTTTACTCCATGCCATAGAGAGATTTTCCTCGTAACAGAATTGACGACCATACTGGGGATTGATCTTTTTTGGGGGGGGGTTTGGAGTGTGTTCTCCTTGATTTTCTCTGTGTTAGCCTGAGTTTCCTTGTCGCCTGATTGCTTGATAGCCTACTTTTACTTTGTATTTGAATTTCTTAGCTTAACCCTTGCCTTGTCAGTGTTTTACTATATATACACGTTTTTTCCCTTGACAGACGTGTACATACACGAGCTGTTCTTCTGTAAGGTGCGTACATACACGACTTTTTCTCAAACAGTCGCGTACATCAACTCTTTAGTCTTGTTGGCTGAGTTTGGTGTCTGTTGGTTGAGTTTGGTTGGTTGCTAAGTCTTCTTGGGTCTATGTCCTAATTGTTGAGTGGTTACAGAGTGATAGGAAACTTTCTTATTGTTGAATTTTCGGGTGGTATTCTTTCTTATCATCTTTTTCATTGGTTGTCCTTGCATCTTGGTCTGAGTGTTGGCTTCTCGGCATCCTACTTGGCTTGTCTCTTTTTGCTTGCAGTAGGGTCTTTATGTGAATCTTCTATTCAGTCCTTACATTTTCTTTTCTTTATATCGAAAATACATTTTTTTTTTTGTTGCTTATTTTGCATTATGGCATTTGCTCTTTTGACTACTTTGCATTGATTTTAACACATGTGGAGAGATTGCATTTCATTGAAATTATAGAGATTGCATTGAAAAATGCATATAGAAACATACCATCTCTTTAGAATTCAACATTAGTACTTAACAGTGTTTTTATTTTCGTTTCTTTTATATGATGAGTCATAATACCATCAGTTTCATGACCACACCTTTTGAGTAAGCAGAAGCCATTAAAAGTAACGTTCATTAACTAAAATTGATTGGAAACGATTTTTTTTTTTCAGGGTACACAAACAAGTATAGGACATAGGGCCTTGGAATAGGATTTTTGTGAGTAAAATTCTCGAAGGCTATTAAACTAAACATATGTGTTTGACCAGGGAGTGGTGAAACCCATTGTGTAATTAGTGACATTATGAGGCTCTGCTCACATCAGAGTTAAGCACGAGGTCGCGCTAAGCTGATTGCAAAGATAGCCTTGTAATACCTTCTCAGCGTCAGAGATATCTCCAGGGTTCTATTCGTATTTGGGGGTCTTTCTAGTACCTTTACCTCCGTGAGAGGCGGTGCTTTCAAGATTTCGGGCTTTGTTACCCTGCCCATACGGTGGACCAGACTTACGATTGTTCGCCTGCGCATTGGTTATATTGTGGTGACTCTAGTTGCTTGACATAGGTAGCCACACAAGTTACTTACATGGGTTATTCTGTAGGTACCCTGAGTCATATAAGGGTCGGACAACACACAACTTTTATGGAGGATTACCTCTCCGGGGGGATCTGACCGACTGCATTGTTAAGCCCACGAGGACCCTTATAACTGATTTTGATACCTCCAATATTTTGAAGGGAGTCTCAGGCCCCTCTTGGGTGAGGCATACCTACTATAGTGAGGGAGGCCCCATTACAATCATTATATCCCGTTTGTGTACAATTGGCCTTTTTGTTTATTTTGGTGTGCTCTTTGATTATTGGTTGGCCCTAAGATTTGGTTTTATATCTTGAGTCTTGAGTAATCGTGGAGCAAGACTAGCTTCCTTGCAGGTCTCGCCGTTTGTTGAAGTTACCACTGCATCTTGAGTCTTTACTGAAGTTTCCTTCTAAAAGTCATAAAGTTAATAAATGTGGTACATATGTCGCCACCTCCCATACATGTGATTATCCAATTATGAGTACTGAGTCAAATCCGAACGACATAGGGAGTCCCTCGACTCCTATACCTTTTGTGATTAGTGGGATCCCTTCGAATCTTTCAACCACGATGGTTGGAGTGTCAGAGATTCCCAGTCCTACGTCTACCCAACCTGTGGTTTCTACTCAACCCATAGGAATGAACCCTTTCGGGGTCTTTTTGGTACGCCAAGATACAATTCTTAGTCAATACCTTTGGTCTCTAATCCTTATTCTTTTGGTACGCCCAATATAATGTCGCAACTTTCATCCTCTATTCCAGAAACTAATGCAAATCCTAGTTTTGGACCTGGGGGCATGGCTCCTTCGCATGCTCCTCTCTCATTTGGTGGAGGTCATATTCCCCAAACGAATCCCATGGTTGGAGGTCAAATTCTTTTTTTTTTTTTTTTGGGTCTAATCCTAGTTTTCAATGCTCTGGGTGGAGTACTCAATGGGTGAACTTTTTTTTTTTTTTTTTTTTTCGGGTCTAATCCTAGTTTCAATGCTCCTGGGTGGAGTACTCAACTGGGTGGACAATTCATTCCTATATTTCGTTCTTTACCCCTTCCTCCTCCATGTCGATTCTAACAAATGCATTTATTATGACAAATCCCCCTCTATCCTCCAGAGTTCCACCCAGAGGAAGTCAGTTTCACGCTATGGGAAACCCCCATCCTGGAGCTCCTCCAGTTGAGGGAAATGTATATAACCCTCATTATGCCACATCCGCAGGTATGGTGTCCATACAACCTTTTATGAATTAGTTTGGAGGAGGATATTACCTTACGAGAGAGGGCCATGGTATATACCAGAACCATGGATGGCCTTCAATCCTTCAACACCAATCTTTCTTGGGAGCATGGGCTCATACGCCATAATCCCGACTCCCTTTTCTGGCCACGCTTAATCTACCATATTTGTCAAAATTAATGAATGACCCAGTGTGTCATGATCCGTCATGGCCCCCCATCCCCACCAAGCTTCCTTCGGACATTCCAAAATACGAAGGAAAGACCAGCGAGGATCTGGGCGATCATGTTATTACTTTTCATCTTTGGTGCACATCTAGTTCCCTTAATGATGATTCTATTCATTTGAGGCTATTTCTATGCACCCTCATGGGGGTCGCTGTGAAATGTTACATTGATCTACCGAGTGGAACTTACATAAACTTTAATCAGATGGTTTTGGTCTTTCTCAACCACTTCCAGTTGTCGGTTCGTTACGATGTCGACATAGAACTTTTGTCAACCCTCCGACAAGATAAAGCCACACATATCTTGGACCATATCCAAGAGTGGCATAGACGGAAGAGGTTGATAAAAGCCTACATTCCTCTAGAGTTTCTGTTGGAATGGTTCCTTAAGTCTTTATTTCCTTATAATTCGAAGTATGTCTCTACATTTGGAGTAACATGTGAGGAAGAAGCTATCTTCAAAGCACAACAATTGGAACTCATATATGCTCAATCTGGGATGTTGTATGAAATTCTTCCTCACACACCGCAATCGAACTACAACCCAGGCAAAAGCTTGGGTCTCATGTTGATGGCATCATAGGCTTCGGAAATGCTAAGTCTATAGATTTGGTGACGAACAAGTTGAAAGATTTGTCTCTAAGCCAGACTGTAGCAGGACAAGCTTCGACTTCGTCCTCCACTCCCACTCAATCGATAGATGTGCATTATGTATAGTCGTCAACCAACCCAAATAGTAACCAACAACCATGAGGGAATAAAAGGAAAGGACGAGGTAATAATTGTAAGGGTGGGAAAAATAATAACAAAGCCAAGGACAAAAATAACAATGATAGATAGAATAATAATGTTGGTGAGGGCAAGAAAGAAAAACAGAAGGTGAAGTTTCCTTGTAAACTTTGTAAAGATGATCACCTTACCCATCTATGCCCCAAAATCGAGGAAGCCTCGAGGCTCTTATCACAGCCACCCGCTGTGCTGACCAATCCATTTTTACATAATTAGCACATGGCCTTGGGGGCCTCCCAACACCGAAAATGCGTCGAGTGGGAGTCAAAGCCTCTCGACACATGAAGGTGGCAATCTATGTGTCAATATGGTCAATTCTTAGATTGATGTAGCAAGTCGATCTTGTGATTATAGTTCTTCACAGACTGTTGTAGGTCCAAAGTCTCTTCCTCCTCCAGAAACACCCTTGTAGATCAAAAAGCTGGAACTTCCGCCTTGTATTTCGAAAGGAGTACTGAAATGCTCTGCCCACAATCCTAATGCCAGAGTTGCCCAGAATTATTCGATTGTCGAAGATATGGGTCAAAACCCTTATGCGATGTTGGCTTTGGAGGTGCTCCAGACATGTCCTTCACAGAGGAGCGCCTTGTTATATGCTTTAGTAGCTCTAGACCCGTGTGGCTCAAAGGTTATTAAGTTTGACATCACAGATGTTAGGCCTTGCTTACCTTACCATGTGGCCTTTCAAATCCATGTTGAGTACACAAAAATTGCCATCAAACACACTGTAATTGATGAAGGTGCTAAAACATGAGTGATGTCCCTAACCCGTTGGAAAGCCATTGGTTCTACGACTCTATCCCAATCTATGACTATGTTGACCACTTTTGATGGGCGTTCGTTCCGAACCCACATAATTCTTCTCACTTTTCTGGTCCAGTTAGGTGGAAAGTTAGTGGAGGTTGATGTTGAGGTAGTTGATGCGCCTCTCGACTATAATTTACTACTAGGGCATAATTGGACTTATGCCATGACAACAATTGTGTCATCCGTTTTTCGAACTTTATGTTTTCCTCATGAAGGGAAAATAATGACGATTGATCAATTGTCCTTTGTGCACGTTATTCCTAGTACATCAGTTAGACCTTCGGTCCCTGTGATCGACAATTCTCAGCAGGAAACTGAGGATGTTGGTGTTGAAATGTATTCCTCTCTCATGGGTAGATTTGATTTCATGGCACCAATTCACCACATTCATGCCATTTCCAGTGCGTTTTCGTCATTTATTAGGTCCATTCCTTTCCATACTTCGTATTTCAACAACCCTTGGACCGTACCTTCCCCGAATATGTCATACAAAGGTCAGTCACACATTGGGATGGCAATGCCATTGTCAGTGACATAAATTGCATATCAGTTTGTTCTTAACACTACTGCTGACCTAGATCCTTTCTCCTCGTAGACGGATGAGGAGGATCCTGTTCTCAAGCCCGTATGGGTCGTCTAATATTCTTGTTCGCATGATTGCCTCAACGATACTTCACCCTCAGATGAAGCCATCTTAGAGGCCATGTATGGTCCCGATAGCCCTTGAGATGATATGCATCATTGCTCCTATTTCGTCCCAGAGCTTGTCAGGATCGAACATGATGACTTTAGATCTACCTTGAGTGAGATGGTCGTTCACGCCGTGGTTCCATTAGATATACATGGTATTTATGTCGAAGGAAACATGGTGAATATTTATCCTACCATCACGATCGACATCTCTCAAATTCCTGGCAAAGTTGAGAATGTATATATCGGTGCGAATTGTTCGCCTGGAGAAATTCAGATCTACAATGATCTCTTCAAATAATTTCGTGATGTATTCACTTGGTTGTATGAAGAGATGCTAGGTATCGACCCCAACATTTTCAAACATGAGATCAAGACTTATCCAGATGCTAGACATGTTTGACAACGTCTTAGAGTTATTAATCCTAGGAAGGCCCCTACTATTAAGGCAGAGGTAGAGAAGCTACTTAATGTTGGTTTCATCTACCTGGTTCCTTTGATTGAATGGGTGTCCAACCCCGTTCCCGTGAATAAAAAACAATGAACCATCCGTGTATGTATGGATTTTCAAGACTTGAACAAGGCTTGTCCAAAAGATGACTTCCCGACTCCTTTCATTGACCAAATTCTTGATGAGTGTGCAGGAAGCAAAGTCTTTTCTTTTATGGACAGGTTTTCGGGTATAATCAAATTCAATTCAAACCTGAGGATCAACATAAGATGCTATTTATTTTTCCTTGGGGTACTTTTTCATACCAGAAAATGCCTTTCGACCTTTAAAATGCCGGAGCAAACTTCCAACGTGCCATGAACTTTGCTTTTCATGATCTCAAGCATATTGTCGAAGCTTACCTCGATGATCTCGTTGCTCACTCTCGCAAGATAGTGGATCACTCCACTCATCTTCGAGTAGTGTTTGAGAGACGTCGTTACTATCGCATCTGTTTGAACACTCACAAGTGCATATTCTACATTAGGTCTGGCTATCTTTTACGATTCTTGGTATCTGAGGATGGGATCATGGTAGATCTTATGAAGGTTGAGGAAATACTTTGATTGCCTCCCCCGCGCAACATTCAACAACTTCAAGTTTTACGTGTGAAGGCTAACTTCTTGTGTCGATTCATAGTGAACTATGCCAATTTAACTAAGGGTTTCATGCATCTTTTGAAGAAGGATACTCTGTTTATATGGGATGAGCTAGCCCATGAATCCTTTGATGCTCTTAAGAAATCTTTGGTATCGACACCTTTGTTGAAGCCTCCATACTATAGTAGAGACTATTTGATTTATGTCGCCGCGTCCGAAGGGACGGCTGGTATGGTTCTGGTTCAGGAGGATGATGAGCTCCATGAGCACATTGTCTATTATCTCAGTAAAAACTTAGTCGGTCCTGAACTTAAATACTCTCACGTAGAAAAACTAGCCTTGGCCACTGTACATGCTGTTCAAAGATTACGACATTATATATTACTTTGCAAAACTTCTGTACTTAAAAATATCAATCCATTTCAATATGTCCTCACCAGGTGTATCATAGGGGGGAAATACAATAAGTGGATTGTTATTTTGCAAGAATTGGATCTCGATTTTGCTTCGATGAAGTCTAAGAAATCGCTAGTTTTTGTCGAGTTGATATCATACTTCCCTCAACTTGATGAGTACATTTTTCATGATGATTCATTCGCAGATGAACATATCTTCCTTATATCATCTTCGGACCCCTGGTATGGAGACATTCTAATTTATCTTCAAACCTTGAAGCTATCCCAACATCTGTCGAGAGACGATCGACGACGTAGACATCATCAGGCTAAAATTTACCTTATCATCGACGACACTTTGTATCGTCGAGGAATAGATAACATTTTGCGTCATTGCTTGACTCATGAGGAATCTGAGTTGGTTCTCAATGACTGCCACAATGGGGCCTATGGTGGTCATTTATACAGGCTTGCAACAACCCAAAAAATATTGCGAGACGATTATTTTTGGCCATCAACTTTTAAAGATTATGTTGAGGTGGTCAAGAAGTGTCACCCTTGTTAGGTGTTCACTCGGAAAATGCGCTCGCATCTAACCCCTCTTCACCCAGTCATCACTGTTGGTCCCTTCACCAAGTGGGGTGTATATTTTATGGACTGTAACCCAACTTCAGCTGGGGGGAATCAACATATCATTGTGGTCATGGATTACTTCACTGAATGGGTAGAGGCCATGCCTATCATTAAATTAGATGGTAAGACTGTAGCATTCTTCGTATTCAACCAAATTATATCCCGATTCAAAATCCCAAAAGAGATTGTGACTGATCATGGCAGTAACTTTCAGAATGAAATGATGAAAGATTTAGAATTAAAAATGGGGTTTAAGCATGGTCATTCTTCCCCTTATTATCCCCGAGAAAATGGACAAGTATAAGTGATGAATAAATCTCTCAAGACCATCTTGTAGAAAGCTGTTAGCTAGAGTAATTCTGAATGGTATCTAATGCTGTACCCTGCACTTTGGGCAGATCGAACCTCGATAAAGACGTCCACTGTTTTTTCTCCTTTTAGTTAGTACATGGCGTGGAGTCTATTCTTTCGATTGAATGCAGAATCCCTTCCCTCAAGTTGGCAATTGAGCTCTTGCCTGACACATATAAACTTGAAGAATGCCTTGTGCACCTAGAGCGTCTCGATGAGCATCGTCGAGATGCCTCTACGACTATAGAAGTGAATAAACGACGTGTTAAGGTTCAATATGATAAGTCTATCTCTCCTCGACAATACACTGAGGGGAACTTGGTTCTCTTGTATGACACAACCAAAGAGCTGTTGGGGGCAGGCAAGTTCAACCCCATGTGGCACAGTCCTTATATCGTGCGACATGTTTTAGAGAAAGGAGCCTATGAATTGGAATATTATGAGGGGAATATGCTGGATGAGCCCATAAATGGGCTCTACCTTAAAAGGTATTACACGGAAGCCATCAAGCTTGGGCGTGACCTTCTGCATATTAGTGTATCTTAGTGTGTATATATATATATCTTTTCCTTTGTGTCATCGGCTTGCTTATCAAGTTTTCCCTTGGTTGGCAGATGTCAAGGGAGTCTTAAATTTACTTAGGATTCACAGATGGTGCCAGTCATCATACACGAAACATGGCTTTCACCGCTTGGGTCATTTACTCACCCGAGGGCCAACTGGTGTCTTCAGGTGGCGTTCGTTTGGAGCCATCAATGAATAATGTGGCTGAGTATAACGTCGTTATAGAACTATTACACAACACCATTTCACATGGTATTCAGTCTTTAGAGGTTCGCCTAGACTCCCAGTTAGTCGTATGTCACTTAAACGATAGTTACCATGCACGAGACCCTACTATACTCCGATGATTCCTAGGGGTATGAATTTTGGAACGATACTTTGATTTTCTTACTTATAATCACATACATAGAAGTTATAATCATGTATTTGATGCATATGCTAGTTAGATTGGAATTTGTCTCATAACTAAGCAAAGAAAACACATTCATGCATGTACACATTGTAACATATATAATTAAATCCAAAGACCGATTTTTTTTATATTTCATCTTTTCAAAAAATATGGTGTCATAGTACAAAATGGGGCTCACACCCTAAAAATACATATATGGCTGATATATATATGACCATGGAATCTACACCTGTGGCACCGGATGCGTGTCATTATAACACACTCTGGTGTTTGCGAGACGCCAGATGAGGTACACCCACCACCTGCTGCTGCATAACCTCTAACAGATCCTCCACTTGAACCATAGGAATCCTCTACATCAATCAAGATATGTTCCCTTGCACATTTTGAAACACTCTATCTACATCTCCTCCCGTGTGCTCATCTCCCCGACTCCTCCATCGATGTCTTGGGAATCCCTCTGGCCGTACCAGACCTACATCTGCGTGACAAAGCAATTGTTAATACTTGATAGCATTCAAAGTTATTTGCGTTTTTTTATTTTGAAAAAACACAAAAAAGTGAAATATATAAAAACATTTCTTACCAATATCACCGTAGGCAGAACCTGGTGGCAAAGGCATATCTGGATCCCCTCTGTAGTTGATCCCGACGTAAGAGTAGTCGTCAATGGCTATGACTTGTCGTAACACTTTGTCCTTCATAGACACACTTATGAAAATTTTTAGAATACCTTGAACAAATTTTCTCGCCACAACATGGATAGGCAAATAATCCTTTTGTTCTTAGTCCTGAACCACAAAAGTAAGAAAAAATGACAAAATGCATCAATTGTTGATGAACCCCAATGAATTATAATTAGTAAATCATTCTCCTTGTTCCAAAAGAAAGATTATACTTGAGCATACTCCTATCCCTAGAAACTCATGGGTTGTCCAACAAATCACACCATGCAACGTAAATAATATTTCACATATAGATCATGAAATATCATACATAAGAATGCCATTCCACAGGAACAACATTTCCTCTATGAACAATTTCAAATAGATGTTCGTTTCTCCAACTTGATGTCCAAGCATAGTAAGAGACAACATCACATATTCTTTTCGCACAACAATCCAAGGAGGGATGTTATAATTTATTAATAGAATGAACCAAATTATATAATTTGTAGATTAGAAAGAGAATGGATTCACTCCCTCCTTCACTAATCCCGGTCTTATACTTTATCACTCGTGTAAAATGTTTCTAGGTAATGTATTCTCTATTTGCTTCATTGCCTCATAATCCATAGGAATGGACAATGCATCTTATCCACTCCTATTTTTTGCATGGTAATCCATATGCTCAACTAAATATTTACAATGAAACATGCATTGCAACCTTAGAATTATGAGTAGGTGGCATATAATACTTTTTGTGGGACATTTTTTCCCTTTTATATTCGAGCAATAACAAATTGTTTTGCATTTTGGACACACAAACTTATCTTTATGTTGTCCTTTGTACAAGTTACAATCTTTTGGACATGCATGATATACTTCGTAATCAACACCAAAAAATGACAACAATTTTATAGCACCTTTAATGCACTAGAAAGTATCTTATCCAATGGCAACAAATTATCTGACAACACATTGTTCCAAACTAACATTAATAAGCAACTAACAACAAACAAGCTAACAAGATTAAAGAACTTGCAATGCACAATATACTTAGTACACATCACATTTTATACCTTAACAAAGACATAAATCTATTGTTGACCATCATATGTTGCTTTTAAATTATAAAGCATTAGAACAACAATCGACTTAGAGTATTGTAAAAAAGAGGTGTTTGTGTAACCCAAATTAAATGCTCAATTTCAATGTCATGGTTTATAGTGCCTCCATCCATATCTTTTTCATGTTCACCAACTACATGAATGCATTCCCTCTCAAAAGCATCATGTAACATTTGGTTGGCAATGTGTATATCGTGTACAATATCACCTCCATTGTTCATATTCACATTGTTTTCCCCATGTTATTCATTTATATCAATGCTAATTGAACTTTAAGTATTAGACACGATATAATTTGAATTGGGAAGTGGATCTTGTAAATGAGGTGCATTGAAAAACTCATTATACTCTTCCTGGGAAATGGTTCACCCATACACACTTTTCTCTCTCTAAGAAGTAGCAATGAAATGAAATGGAAGAGGTGCAGTAGTAACATGTTCGCCATCGCCTATGTCATCCTAAAAATGCACAATAATGATACTAGCATGATCATTTCTATTATCATTATTATAAAAATGGACATCGTATGAGCAAACATACATTGTGTTTATTATTCCCAATACAATAGATAAAATTATATTCAAGGCAATAACTAATTTGAACAAAGCTTCATGAGAATGTTGCACAAAAATCATTTTAAAAAGCAAACATTTTTAAAATGAACATCTTAGTCTTTCAATATTTCATCAATACAAACTCTTAAAGTTGAAAAGTTATATAACATCATGTTACAAAATGAGCTAGATCATTAAATGAGGAAATCCTAGATAGGGTTGAGTCACATATCTAAACTCAAAGGAAGATAGTCACAATGAAAACATATGATATTATGAATGGGAAATTGGTGCACTTGTTACAATGTAGATTATCTGTTTATATATCATTGTCCACTAAGCAAATCATTTCCACTTATGAATGTGGGATAGATCACTTTACACAAAAAGTGAACATCAACATATCCTAAAGTCATGAAGTGACTTTATTACATAGTAAGCCTTCTATCCTGACACCCCCTCTTAATGCTTACAACACTAAAAATGAAACATATTAATTGGAGATAAAACACACCAATTAGAAATTAAAACATCATAACCAAACATTCTTAGAAGCTTCTTCTTTGAAAACGGTTCTTGGACCAGGTAGAGCTCCATCAAGCTACCTCATAACCCTTGTAAAGGTGTAGCTCCCAAGCTAAGTTCTTAAGTTTTCGGATTCCACCTCCCCAAACTCCTGAATTGTGGATCTTTTGAATTATTGGATAGCCATCTATGTTGAGCTACATCAATAGTGCTCCATCAAATTGTTGCATGAACCTTATAAGGGTATAATTCCCAAGATTCACAAACTCCTGAACTATCTGGGCAACCATCCATGTTGAGCTATATCTAAAATAGATCCATTCCCATCTTCAAAGTGAACGATTCTTAAAATGTGTAGAATATCCTTTCTTCGATAAGATCATTGCCACTGTCATCATCTAGTGGATATTCAACAATGGCTACATTAGCTACATGTGGCTTGTCTTTGAATTTTTCCTTGAGAATGTCATTGGCTCAAAATCTACAGTTCCAAGCTATGCGACTTATTTTCTTGCAATAGTAACATTCCTTCTCCCCATTGCCTTTGGTTGATATGCTATGATTGTTTCTTGAGTATAATGTAGTCTCAAGTTGAGTATCACCTACATTGGTTCTCGTTTGTTCAACTAAGAGAGTTTAAATCATGTCTTCTAGAGTTTGAGAAGACATCTTGGTGATCCCTCGATCAGTCTTTGTCAACAACAATCCCTAGGTCTTCACACTTGCACAAACTTCATGGTTCTCAGAGTGTTGAAGTCGCAAGAGTGGAAACCTTGACTTTCAAAGGCCCGAGACTCTTTATATGACTTTAAGTGGCTCTTAAACTATTGAAGTCGTAGTAGTGAAAAACTTGTCTTTCAAGTGTTGGATTACTGAGAGGGGGGGTGAATCAATAATAGCGTAATTATAATCCTTTTTCTTCAAATGTTATATCAATGTAGAATTATTATCCAATAATGAGCAGTAAGAAATAAACAATCACACACATACATAATACACCAGTGTTTTACGTGGAAACCCAAATCGAGAGAAAACCACAAAATGCTTTTTCTTATATGTCTTGAAGAATTACATTCATTGGAAGCACCAACCTCCTTTGTTTTCCAGCTGCAACTGGAAGGAGGCTCCAACCCCCTAGTTTCTCAGGCTACAACCTGAGGGAAGCTCCAACTCCCCAATTCTCTGGCTACAACCAGAAGGAGGCTACAACCCCCTATGT
>SNQJ01S0008220.1:188444-212992 GCA_010110895.2 Picea sitchensis
CACTCATCACTTCACTTTATTATTTACCTTTTAAAATCTCTTAAACCACTTTGACTACTTTGACCTTTTGGGGCTTCTAGATGACATATGAGGGTCCTCCAACTTCGTAAGGCCATAAATCTCAAACCGTGAGGAGTTATGTGACATTCCACATACCACCAGAAATGGAATGACAAGAACTATCCATCTAGGATAGTTTCGCTGACAAATTCACTGTCCTTCATCTCATTATTCCACAATTAAGCATGGGTTCTCTTACTCTGCAAAATGTCTTCCCATGAGGGATTTCACCATAAGGGGACCACTTTGGATTTCATCCATATTTACTTCTTATGAACCATGAAAAAACAATAATGAGTCATATTTACATCAAACAATCTTGGGTCCAGTACCCAAACCTTTGTGCTACGGGGCTTTCTTCAAAGGTTGACATCAATGACAACCAACCTTAATCAACATCCAGTGCATGGTACTCTTGATACAACTTCAAACTCCTAGACTCTTCCCTACTGTGGGAGCATATCACAAAATGGGATATATTCAAAAATGAGGAAAGCCTAGATAGGGTTGAGTCACATATCAAAACTCAAAGGAAGATACTCACAATGACACAATATGATATTATCAATGAATAACTGGAGCATTTATTGCAATGGAGATTACCTCCTTATGTATCATTGTTCACTAAGAAAATCATTTCCACTTATGAATGTGGGATAGACCACTTTACACAAAAAGTAAACCCTAACATATCCTAAAGTCATAAAGTTAGTTTATTACATAGTAAGCCTTATATCCCAACACATCATTTTATTACCTTCTTCTTCCACCCCATTGATACCTTTAAGGGAAGATTCACTCCATGTCTTTGTTTTCGAATAGGTATAGACCTAGAAAAACTATAGGTCACTAACAACTCATATCCAACAAGCAAATTATGATTTGCAGCTACAAAAACATATAACTTTTCAATCCTAGACATTAAACTTCCCTTGTCATTAATTGTCTCAACAAAGATATAGTTTGCATTTCTACATTATTTTTTTTAGCTGTTAATAAATCTTGTAATGTTCCCATGTTAATATTTTGTTTTCAAATGAATTCAAGCACATATTTTACTTATACATAGAATATTTGAGTGATGCCAATTTAGAATAGTCATTACATCTACAATGAGGTCCACAAAAAGGTAATAATGTAATCTCTCCCTAGTTGTGAACACACACAATTGACATGTAGATATATAGGCCTAAGTTTGATTCTTTAATTTTAGAAAGGGAAATCATGAAACTGTAGTCACAATATGAGAAAAACTCTCATATAGTGGGAAATGTCATAGATGTAGGCCATGCACCACATGTGGAAATATTGTATGACTCTTTATATAGTGGCACTAGGTTGTTTAGGAGTTCTGCATCACCGACACTTTTCAAAGGTATTGGTTTATTGGTAAAAGGCTTGGATAATTTTTGTATTCTTACATATTTTTTCCTCCTAGTGACCTAAGCATTATTTGCACTCTAAGAATATGAGGAATCTTTAGCACTTCAAAAATATTTGAATGGTTTCCTTATAATGCATCTTTTCCTGGATGACACTTTGAGGACGAGATGAATCCATGTGCACTCTACATGTAGTATTCCAGATATAAAAAGTATGCAGAATATAATTAAATAGCTAGAAATGGCAGATGAACAACAATATAACCAAAACAACACCAAAATAATACCAAAATGATACCAGAATAACTCCAGAAAGGGCACTTTGATTACTGAGAGAAATGTTCACTTGCCTCTTCGAGGGGGCAACCTCCAGCATAGCAGAGCTCTATTACAATAATATCCAAGACAAAACTTCTCATACCCTCCACTCCTATTTATACTAAATACGTCTATCAAAAGAACAATCTAGAGGAAGATCCTTCTAGAAGCGGAAGCTTCTATTAGGTCTTCTTACATTGGACTTATTCTTCCTTATTGTTAGGCCTTATTAATATTGACCTTTATTACATGGAAATATATTGTTCTACCTACTCGAGGGGTTAGGTCCCTAACATGTCCTCCCCATTAAAAACAACCTTGTCCTCAAGGCTTGAGATGAGGAAATTGTTGTAGAATAGTAGCTGGTTCCCAAGTGGCATCTGCTAGAGTTGTATCTTTCCACTGGACTAACACTTCCTTGATGGTTTGCTGATGAAGACAACGCTCACACTGGTCTAAAACTGCTTGTGGATGTAGCCAAATGGAGCCTTCTTCGTCCAACTCAGGAAGGTTGGTTTGAGTTTGGCACTTAGTTCCAATCACCTTCTTTAAGCAGGAAACATGAAAAACAAGATGGAACTTAGAATGACTGAGCAAAGCTAACTGATAGGCCACCTGTCCCACATTCTTGAGAACTGTATAAGGACCATAAAATTTGGGTGCTAGTTTCTGACAATTATCAACCTTGAGGGAATTTTTCTTGTAAGGTTGCAGTCAAAGAAACACATGATCCCCTTCTGCAGATTGATGTTCAGAGTGACCTTGATTTGCTTATTGCTTCATGTGATTCTAGGCCATGACCAAATTCTCTTTGAGGGTACGGAGAATAGCCTCTCGAACTGTAAGCGTTTGGTCAACTGCTTGGACCTTCGAGACACTTGACAAATATGAGAGAACTGAAGGTGGATTTTGTCCATATACCGCTTCAAAAGGAGTCATGTGGGTAGATGTATGGTAAGAAGTGTTGTACCACCATTCAAATAGTGGTAACCATTAAGGCCACTGATTTTTCCTTTCTGATGCAAAACACCTCAAATATGTTTTCAAACACTTGTTGACCACTTCAGTTTGACCATCAGTCTGGGGATGATATGATGTGCTGAGATGCAATTGGTTGCCTTGGAGCTTGAACAATTCTTTCCAAAAATTACTGATGAAAGTTGGGTTGTGATAAGAAACAATAGAATTTGGCATGCCATGAAGCTTGAAGACCCGATCCATGAAAAGTTGAGCCATAGTGGATGCTGTAAATGGGTGTTGAATAGAACAAAAATGAGCATACTCGGAAAGACAATCAACTACCACCATGATGACTGATTTATTGCCCGATTTAGGTAAGCCTACAATAAAATCCATAGAGATATCCTGCCAAATAGAAGGTGGAATCAGAAGCGGTTGTAGTGTGCCAGGAGATTTGACTGTTTCACCCTTGTTGCGTTGACACACATCACATTCAACCACAAAATTATGAATGTCCTGTTTCATACCATCCCAGAAAGAATAACATTTGACTTGGTCATAGGTTTTGTTAACCCCGAGTTCCCAACTGTGGGTGTAGCATGAAGCTCAAAAAGGACCGTGGATTTAATTTTTGACTGTGTACTTAAATACAAACGACCTTTGTATCGAAGCTCATCATTGAGCCAAGAGTACCCTGGGGAGACTGGAGAATTGGACTGCAATTGTTGTATCAGATGTGAACTTTTGGGATCTTGTAGCCATTCCTGGCAAACAACTTAGAGCCAATCTGGTACAATGAAGGAGAGAGAAAAAAGGGACCCTTCATCTTTATGTTCTCTGGAAAGTGCATCAACAACTTCATTGTCTTTTCCTTTCTTGTAAATGATCTCATAATCATATCCAAAGAGCTTAGTCACCCATTTTTGTTGCTCGGGGGAGGAAAGGCATTGTTCCAGAAAATACTTGAGACTTTGATGATCTATCTTAATTTAGAAGCATTTCCCCAATAGATACAGGTGCCAAAGATCCACAACATGCAAAATAGCCAACATTTCCTTTTCATAGATTGATTTGCCCAAATTTTTCTCTGACAATTGTTTGCTGGTAAAGGCCAAAGGTCAACCCTCTTGCATAAGGACATCGCCAATTCCTTTCCCGGAAGCATCACTTTCCAGGACAAAGGTCTTTGTGAAATCAGGAAGGGTCAGGTCTGGAGTGGTGCACATGGCCATCTTCAAGGTTTGAAAAGCTTGAGCAACTGCTAGAGTCCAAGTGAAAGAATTCTTTTTAAGGAGAGCAGTGAGAGGTGCCACAATCTTCCCATAATTCTTAATAAACTTGCGATAATAACCTGTTAAACCCAGAAATCCACGCAAACGTTTGCGAGTCTTTGGGTGAGACCAATCTTTCATAGCTTCAATCATTTTAGGATCCACCCTGACACTGACCTTGCCAACAAGATGACCCAAGTACTCAACTTTCGAAGCGCCAAAAGCACATTTAGATTGTTTGAGGAAAAGTTGGTGTTGTGAGAGTAGAAGGAGAATTTGATCCACATGGGAAAGATGAGATTGCCAAGTTTTAATATAGATGAGAATATCATCAAAGAAAACTAAGACAAAATGACGGAGAAAAGGACAGAAGACATGATTGATGAGGCTTTGGAAGGTGGAGGGGGCATTACACAGGCCAAAGGGCATGACCAAAAACTCCTAGTGACCCTCATGAGTTTGAAAGGTAGTCTTGGGTATGTCAGCTTCTTGCATAGGTATCTGGTGGTAGCTAGAACACATATCAAGTTTAGTGAAGTACCGAGCACCACTCAGCTCATCCAAGAGATCATCAATGACAGGAATGGGGAACTTGTCCTTTATGGTGAGCTTATTGAGGGCATGAAAGTTCGGACACATGCGCCAAATACCTTATTTCTTAAGTACCATGACCACAGGGGAAGAATAAGGGCTGGTACTAGGGCGGATAACACCCGGTTGGAGAAATTCCTGCACTATTTTCTCAATTTCATTCTTTTGGGCAAAGGGGTGGCGATAAGGGCGAACATTGGGAGGAAGAGTGCTAGGAACAAGGGGAATGGAATGATCATGAACACCACGAGAAGGAGGAAGGCCCCGAGGGGTGGAAAAAACAACTTGATGTTTGGAAATGACAGCTTGGAGGTCAGGATGCGCATATGGTGTCTCAATGGCTTGAATATAATGGAGTTGAGCAATGATACCGAAGTGGCCTTTCTTGAGGAGATTTTTCATACAATGGGAACTAATGATCTCAGGAGAACTAGCTGTGAGACCTTGGAATTGAGACTTTTGTCCTTCCTATTGGAATTTCATGGTTAATTCCTTAAAATCCATAAGAATGGGACCCAAAGTGTGTAACCATTCAACACCTAGCACAATGTCACAACCTCCCATGTCAATGGAAAACATATGAGATTTCAGTTGGTAGTGTCCAATTTGAAGATGAACATTTTCACACGACCCACCACATTTCATGGACCCACCATTGGCTATCATGATTTGAAAATTATTGACAACACGAATATAGCAATTGGTTTCTTGGGCAATGCAACGATGAATAAAATTGTGGGTGCTACCATTGTAAAAAAGGATGATGACCTTCTTGTGCTTAATGAAGCTAATGAGCTTGAGCATTTGGGGGGATGAGAAGCTAGTGAGGGCATGGAGGGAAATAAGTGGGTCAACTTCAGGTGGGTCAACAGGCTCTTGGGTGGCATCGGGAAGAGAAGGTTCTTCAACAAGGGGAACTGTCACATCCTCTTCAGGAACATCTTCTGGGATGGCCATAAATAGTTTTTTTTCCTTACACTTGTGCCCCGAAAAATATTTTTCATCACAATTATAACAAAGACCCTTAAGTTGGCATTCAACCATTTCAGCCCTAGTTAGTTTCTAGACCTTGAGGGGAGTAACATGGGGGTTAGGATTAGCGGGTCGAGGGTGAGGAACAAAAGGGGGTTTTTTGTTTTGGGAAAAAACAACTTGTTGGGCCTCTTTAGCATGTTGAGTAGCTTCCAACCAAGTGGGAGGGTGGGTCATGAGAACCTGGGATCAGATTTCATCCTTGAGACCATTGATAAAACATTCATAGAAGAATGCATTTGACATGCCCTCTGTTCGAAAGGCCAAATGCTCAAAAGCAGTGATGAAGTCTTCCACTGTGCCTGACTGTTTCAACTTGGTCAAATGACCTAGATAGTGGGTATCAATATCAAAGCTGGCATAGATCTTAGCAACAAAATGGGTCCAGGCAATATACCCTTGACGTGGATTTTTTCTCCATTGCCACCATTGCCAGCGTTCATGATCTAGATAGAGGACAACATAGCGAAGTTTGTCAAACTCGTCAGTAATACCATGCAGAGAAAAATAATGCTCCATTTGAGTGACCCAACCTGTAGGATCAAAGACATCAAATTTACTGACCTCTATGCAGGGAAGAAGAGGTTCACGATGAAATGAGTTGGACTGAAAATGCAGAGACTGAGAGGAATCAATAACATTAGGTTGTGTTGATGAAGAAGGACCCATAGGGCGATTCAACAATTGATTGACATTATTCTGGAGGGAGGCCAATTGGATTGTGAGGTTGGCTTCCAAGTTGTTAATGCGGGAATTGGTGAAATCCATTTGAGATGTGAGATGTTTGATGGAGACATGGGCTTGATTGATGAAATTTTGGAGATCTTGGTTGCGAGGGGTGGCCATTTGGAGAGGGGTTGACGACAAAATAGGGAAACTGGGAAGGGGTCGGGTCCACTGAAAAAAAAGGATTAAAAATGAAGGGTATGACTGTGATTAGGGAGAAAAGGGGAATCCAATGGAATAGGTCCCAAATAAGTGTGCTGGCGGGACTTCTATACTTGTTTTTATTTTTTACTCCTGCGGATTTATACTCCGCCTTGAAGAATGTTGCAGTGATGAAATTCCCAAATGATTAACATAAAGAAATGTGTAGTAATTTCGCAACCAGAACGTAGAAGACACTGTAGCACGGTAATAGATATTATTGGTTCTATTTCTGTTTCCTTCCCAAGGGTTAGGGTATTCAAGGGTTCTACACACAAGGGTTTTCCCTGTGCTATAGCTCTCTGATATACGTGCGGGGTCCAACATTAGTACTCGGCCCAATATCTCAGGGCACCAACTAAGGAGGCTAGACCATACCCTTAGTCATACTACCCGACTACCCAGGTACTAGAGAGTATCTTCTTGAGTGTTGTTCTTGGTGGCACTATAGCAGTCAGGTGACCGATCGGTTTATCTATGGAGGGCTTCAAGAGATCTAGGTCGATCTGTATACAGGTGCTGTCTGATGCGCTACCACTCAAAGGGGTACCAACAGCGGTTATAAGGGTGGCCAACAGATGTGCGCTTAAGTACCACTTGTATTTCCTATGTGTATGATTCCTCGGCTGCGGGTTTATGCATGTAATGACAAATATCTGTAGCTGAAAGACGACGAGATACATCTCTACCTTGAAAAAAAATTTCACCCACAATTTTCTGCCAAGGAAGGCGCTCTGATACCACTTGTAGTATTCTAGATATAAAAAGTATGCAAAACATAAATAAATAGCTATAAATGGCATATGGACAACAATATAACCAGAACAACACCACAATAATACCAAAATAATACCAGAATAAATCCAAAAAGAGCACTTTGATTACTGAGAGCAATGTTCACTTGCCTCTTCGAGGGGGCAACCTTCAGTAGAGCAGAGCTCTATTACAATAATATCCAAGACAAAACTTCTCATACCCTCGACTCCTATTTATACTAAATATGTCTATCAAAGAACATCTAGAGGAAGATCCTTCTAAAAGCGGAAGCTTCTATTAGGTCTTCTTACATTGGACTTATTCTTCCTTATTGCTAGGCCTTATTAATATTGACCTTTATTACATGGAAATATATTATTATACCTACGTGAGTGGTTAGGTCCCTAACACTACATGATCTATGGGGTTTGAAACAATGGTAGGAAGCAAAAGTCTAGCTCTCATAGGGAGTCTATCATGTTAGTAATGTTCCATTACAATATGTGATCTACGGTTCTTTAGTCCTTTGCAATTGAAACAACCACACCACTAATGCTTCATAGTATAACTTTAAAGGATCATCTTCATTTACCTTTGAATTTGTTGCTCTACTAGAAGATAACATATCACAATTTGCTAGAAAAGTTGATCATGGAGCGTATTAGGTCTTGAATATCGAGGTTTGTTGCATATATGTATTCTAGTTAGTACCCTTATATATTTGGTTCCAATCCAATGATGAACTGCAACTTCATCTGCTAGAAGATGGCATATCACAATTTTCCAGAAAAAAAAGTTGACCATGTAGCATATTAGGTCTTGGATATTGAGGTATATTGCATATACATCTTCTAGTTAGTATTCTTCGATGTTTGGTTCTAATTCGAGGATGAACCCTATCATTATCAATAGTTGAGGAACTTTTACTGGTTTCTTGCAAACCATATACATATATGTAAGTTTTAAACCTGCGAAGTAAAGCAATGCATATAGATTCTTAAGCAATACATAAATTAATCAATGGCTCATACACAGAGTACACAGAGTACACAGAGATTTTTACCGGAAACCCTCAACCGGGAAAACCTTTCTTATTTTCATTATATCGAATTTCACCATTCGCCATACAATATATACAATGTTTTTAGGTATTCCGTAGATTCCAAAACCCTAATCCCTTAATCCGGGATTAATTTACAAATCAGCTAAAAATAGCAAAATCCGCTAAAAATACCAAAAACCGCTAAAAATACCAAAAACCGCCCAAAAAAAAATTTTTGGGGCACTGCCCCGAACCCCGTCGACCCCAGGCTACCACCTGGTGCCGAACACTGTGCATAACTAGGCGGGGGGGGGGGGGGCGGGCATACCTGCCCCCCCTAGGAAAGTGCCCGACGCACACGACAAAGCTCTAGGTGAAGGGATCGTCAGACGCAGTTGTCGTATCTGACGCACCCACACACACACACACATGCAAAGAATATAACACATACCCAACAATATACATAGATATATTAATCACATTATTGGTCATCATGAAGAGCCTTATCATAAAGTCATAAACTACATTCCTTATAATTTATTAGTTTACATTCATTCCTTTTGATACATGGTGTGGAAGAACCAACATGAGAGACAGTTGGCATTGGATTTTGAATATGTAGATAATAAGTGTAATAAGCATGAAATTTAAATATACACATGCCATATTTAACCAAACATTATAATCTAATTAATATAATTATGAACTTACATCTCGAGCAAAGGATGAACTAGTAGACACCTTAGATCTTGTGCTAGAGAAGAAGGAACTACTTAATGTTAGACTAGAACGTTGCATGAAAAAATACAAAGGAAATACTTATGAGTGAACATCAAAATCTTTCTAATAAAGATATGTGATTTTTTGCAATAAGACATTTATGAAATTTAGGTTATTGCTAGATTAACTTATTGAGCTAGACTCTGAATCAAACGAAGATGAAAAATTCAATGAACCCACCATTGTTTACAAATGTATCAACAACATTGAAAATTAGTTAATTATATGGGTAAAGGTTTAAAGTGCCCAAGGATTAGGGTTATAAGTATTGAGGGGCATTGCTAGGTTAGGGATTGTAGGTGTTAAACGATAAAGCAACTAGGGGTGTCAAGGATTGGATGTTAAGGTTTATGGATTATGGGGGATTGAGATTATAGGTGTTAGGGTTACATTTAATAGAAGATAGAGTTTGGGGGTGATAACTTTTTGAGTTTTGGGTGATAGTTGTAGTTATGATTTATAACGTTGATAATAGTGAAGATTTATGGCTAGGAGTTGTGGAGGTTAGGTTTCATAGGTGTTAGGGGTGATAGATGTTATAGTTTAAAAGAGGTATGGATTGTAAGGGTTATTAGTTAGGGTTTATAATTGTTATGAGTTTGTGAACACGAGTTTGAGTGAGTTTGACACATGAGTAAGATAATAATATTAATAACTCGAGATCACCCCCTATCAATTTCTATGAGGTTTTCTCATAACCAGGAGAATGACAACAAAAAATTGAGATTCCCCTTATCAATTTCTATCAGGCTTGCTCATAACCAAACAAATGATGAAAATGACTTGGGATTCCACCCTATCAGGTTTTATGAGGCTTTCTCATAACTAGGATAATGACATCATGGACTTATATGTATGATGGACTAGCGATTATAGGGTTATAAGGATTAATGGTGACAAGGGTTAAGTGTTATAGTGGTTAAGTATCAAAGCTCATATATAATATGAGTTACAAGGGTTGGGGTTATACAGGTTAGGTGGTTACAATGCTTTGAGGTTAATCTTTATTATGGGTTATAAGTTACAATAAGAGTTACATATATGTTAAGTTTTATATGAGTTCGTAGTCAAGGGATAATAGTATGGGTTTCATGGGGATATTGGTAAGGCATATTAGGGGTTTAAGGATTATGAATAATAGGTTCTACTAGCTAAGGGTTATAATGTCTAGGGGTTATGATGGTTATGGGTTATACATGATATAGGTTATGGGTGATAGAGGTAAGGAGTCAGGGATTACATGGATTAACAATTGTAAGGGTTCATGGTTGGGGGTTAGTGGGTAGGGTTTAAGGGTAATGGGAATTAGGAATGATATGGGTTTTTAGGAGTTAAGAGATATAAAGTGTAACATCCCGATTATAATCCCCAATTTAATTTATGAATAATGTAGATATGAATGTGACTATGACCAAGTGATGTAATATGTGAATGTATTTTCTGTCTTTAAATAAATAAAATGTGATGTCAGTTGTTGGGGGATATGGACATATATGGGGGATTAATTTTCCACAAGAGAAGAGAGTGTCTAAGAGGGGTCCAAGGGGGAAATTAATTATGGGTATTAATTCAACCAAATTTTATTATCGTTGGGGATAAATTCTAATTTTTTGTTTGAGTGTATGAGAGCCCAATCATTAAAATCATGTAAGAGGGTGGGTGTGAGAGTCACATCCCATAGTTATTGGAGAGCATGGGGGGGTTGAATTACAATCAACTTTGGGCAGAGTGAGCTGTCAACTGTCTTTGGAAAATAGAGAAAATTCGTTTGGGCAGTTACATACAATTTTTATACATTCAATTTTATATGAACAACAAGCAGAGAGCAGAGAAAAAGAGCATTGAAGATAGAGCAAGAGGCTGTGCAAATTCTGGAGCATGTTGGAGCTGAAGATTGAAGAGTCAGGTTTCCAAGCCTAAAGAGTGAACTCTATTATGATTTTCACTGTAACAAAAAGCGTTTACTATTGTTGCTTATAGTTTTCCTGGTAGTGAGTTCGCTTGAGTTCCCAATAGAGAGATTCCTAGTTACCTGTGCCAAAGAGACCCTGATAAACAAATAGGGCACCTAATGGATTGAGAGCAGTGAAGGGGTACATTCCTTGGGTTGGGTAGGTCAAGAGGAAGAGAGTTGGAGGAAATTCATGATAGTTTTAGGAGAATACTAGTGGGTTGTAGGATATTGAGCTTTGAGTGGACTATGAGAGACACCCTTTTCTTGTGGATTGTTAGCCCCAAATCGGGGGTGAATTGTTGTTGAGATTTGGAACAAAAAGTCTATGGTTGGGTGGAACGTACTTCCCAAGCAACTGGTTGCACAATTATTTTTAAAATATGTGTTTATCTGTTTTCCTGAGTTAATGCATGAGTTTAACTACTGTGCATTTTACTCTATGCATGAGAATGAATTATATGCTATTGTGGTGAAATTATTAGTTGCATTTACGTTTTTAACTAGTATGGACAAGTGTGTGAGTTTGATTGTCATGTTATTCGTAATTTGAGGTTTAAATGTATTTGTTAATCAATTTTAGTGGTAACGAAAATGGATTTTGGCACGGTGCTCGAATTGTTGTGCATGCTGGGAATAGTTGCCACATGCAGTACAAAGTCGGTTGCATGCGCGATGTGAATAGTTCCCTTGCGCAATACAAAGGCTGTTGCGTGCACGATTTGTCTCAGTGAGGAGGTGACATTCATGTTAGCTAGCACAATGTAGCCTCATTTAAATAATTGGTATATGAAATGGTTAAATCCATGTTTAATTCGTAGTTGGTAAGCTACAAGAATTTAGTTAACTGAAAAATTTCAAATTTGTGTGTATTTTCTGCAAGTAATGTTCCTCGGTTAAGCTGGGGGACGTTACAGAATAGTATCATAGATTTTTGGTTCAACACCGAACTTGTATGGGTCAAATATCAACATGAAGTTGGTAAATTCGTCATCTTAGTGTTTGAGCTGTGTGAAATTTGGGGAAGAAGGTAAAATTTGAGTGAAATCCCCAAATTTCTCAGCAAATTCAAGTCAGAATTGCACTCAAAATGGATTTTATGGAGGGGTCATTTCAACTTCCAAACAATTGAATTGGTTTTGACAGGCGAGTCGAGCATTTTCATAATGGTCGCAATTATGCAAGATGGAAATATGGAAAAATTAGCTAAGAAAAGAAAGGATTTATGTGCACTAAATTTTGGTGTTGTGTAGTGCAAAATTATTGGTGTGTGACATAAAAAGTTGCACGCATTGGATATTGGTGCACGACATAAAAATTTATGTGCATTGGATATTGGTGTGCAAGATAAAAATTTGTGTGCATTGGATATTGGTGTGCGACATAAAAAGTTGTGCGTATTAGATATTGGTGTGCGACATAAAAAGTTGTGCGCACTGGATATTGGTGCGCGACATAAAAATTTGCATGCACTGGATATTGGTGTGTGGCATAAAAAGGTGTGCGCATTAGATATTGGTATGTTGTATAAAAATTTTCACACACTTGATATTGGTGCGCAAGATAAAAAGTTGCATGCACTCAATATTGCAATATTGGTGCGCGATATAAAATTTGTGCACATTGAATATTGGTGTGGTATAGAAGTTGTGCGCATTGGATATTGGTGTGCAGGGTGTGCTGTAAATATTGGCATTTCACATTGTGGATCTAGAACGTGTTGAATACTGGTGTATAATACCTAATTGATGTGCATGCAGGCTTCAAAAAGGAAGAAGAGAAGAAGGATACCACATAGGCAAAATTGTCTTATAGTCTAAAAAAAAACATGGAGCCAAAAACATATTTTGGCAATAACTAGAGAAAATTAAGTTGGATTGAGATGAAACTTATGGGTTTTGTCTGCAAAAAGGAGGGCTACAGAAGTTCCTGAGAGGGCCATTGGCCAATTATGCTATGATTTTCCATAACATTCAAATTATATGTTTTTGAAGATCATGGTCAAGCTTAGTGGTAGGAGTACAGTTATTGCTGAAACTTGTACAAAGTGTCATAAAAGTAAACATGAAAATACTTTGTGAAGGAATTGGATGGATTCTAAGGGTTTTGGAATGGGGATGCTGAAACAATGCAAAATCCAGTATTATGGGCCCACTTTTTTGGGATTTTTTGAGGAGGAAAAGGGTCCCCATATGGAAAATCTAGAAACATTTGTTTACTCGAAATTTTGTATGCTCATTAATCCATACAACTTTGGTTGAGTGAAGTTTCTCCAGAAGTGCGTAGTTTGAGAGATATCCCGTTTGGATAAAATTTCCAAGTCTAGAAAAAGGGGTGAAAATGACAAAGTTGTCAATTCCATATTGTTGCAATTTTTTACTAGAGCATCAGATTGACAATCTGAGAGTTGTTATGAATTTGCTGTCATAATTATTATCTATCTATTATATGAAATTTTCCCTAGTTCCTGACAGATTTACTTCTGCAAGTAACATAAGTTGGTGTCTCGGATTAATTGCACCAGAATGAAAATTGTGCAAGAGGGGTGAATTTGCAATATTCAAATGACAATAACTTTATGCTCAAAGATCAGAATTGAGAAAGAAAGTAGTCGTTTGAAATATTTTGGAGAGGAGGATCCATATATCAACCTTGAAAATTGATCTGGGTAGTTTAAGTTATAGACAATGCAAAAGAAGATGACTAGTGGAATTAAAGAGAAGAAAAATTTATGCATTCTTTTCCAGAATTGTGTATGTATATATTTTTGTCTAACAAAAATTTATTTGCATGCACATTTTATTGCATAATTTAGAGGTACAGGAAGGTAGTTTGGTTTCTGTATGAGAACCACATTCATGGAGGATGCCCAAGGGTCCTACAACCATGATGAAGAGGTCGTAATTCTACATGTTAGTATGGGAAATGATGAGATAGAGTCTAATGGAAGAAGAGGTAGACAAGAGCCTGTAACTATGAGAAGCCTGTAGAGAGAAGTGTAGAGATATATGATTAATAATGAAAAGATTACGAAAGCTCAAGAAGAGAACTACAAATCTTGAACATGGTGCAGAGGTAAGCCAATAAAGACTACCACAAAGAAAGCAACTAATGCTAGAAAAGTGATAACATCCATACCCCATAGCATAAGGAATGAGCATGGGAATGACAAGAAATCAAGGAGTAGGAGCAAGCGCCATCATTCCCCAAGGAAATCCACTAGGAGAGCTCATGGAAGTGTGTCTCCTGTTAGGAGGAAGAGGAGAAGGCCTACGACAAACATATTGCAAGGTGAAATCAGAAAAATCAAGGAACCACTTTTCAATGGTGAGCATAGGAAGGGAGAAGAGGCCGAGAAATGACTGTTGGAAATGAAGAAATATTTCCAGCTACATGATTATCCCTCCAGGGTAGAAACAACAATTTCAACCCACCACTTACAAGGAAAGACGACCATGTGGTGGGATCAACTTAAGCAAGCAAAACACCTTGATGAGAGGAAGGTCTCATCGAGGAAGTTCAAAGGATATTTCTAGCATAAATATTTGTCAGAGCATTACTATGAGGGGAAGATGAAAGAATTATTTGAAATCAAGTTGGGAAGCATAACAATGGATGAATATGAGAAGAGGTTCTTTGAGTTGTTGAAGTATGTTGGCTTCATTAAGAATGAGAAAGTCAAAATCCAAAGATATATTAGTGGGTTACCCTCCTTCTACAATGATAAGATATAATATGATAACCCCATAACTTTGAAGGAGACCATAAGGAGAGAAACACATATTTATGAACAAAGCAGAGGGAGGCCAATCATACAAAAAGATTGGAATGAAAAGATGAAAGGAAAGAGGGATCAAATGCATAAAGGTTTTAAGTCACCCTTTTTCAAGAATAACTCCCAAGAAAATCAACAAGGACAATCAACCCAAAATGAGCACAGGACATCAGATTCATTTCGGAAAAGGCCAAGGTAGCAGCCTGTACAATGTTGGGGATGTGAGGGAAATCACTATATAGGGACTGCCCTCACAAATGTGAAGAATAAGGATTTTCCACAACACTCAGAAGGCTGAAACAACTGAAGATATGGGAGGAAGCATTCAAGGATTTATGTAGCCTTGGAAACAAGCAAGTTGAGTGTCAATCCCCCATGATTGAAGTGGAAGGTAAGATTGATAACCAACCCATAACATTTTTAATTGATTCTAGAGCTAACCATAGTTACATAAACACTAACATTGTTGAAAGATTTCACTTGCAAAGAAGTAAGCATAATAAATGTTGGTTAGTCCAGTTAGACACGGGGGCTAAGTGAAAGATCAATGAGTTGGTTAAATATTTTCCAATAGACATTAATGGAATCCAAACAAAGGTATATGTGAACATCATGCCATTGGGTTCATATGATTGTGTAATTGGCATTGTTTGGTTGGAAAAACACCATGTTGTCCTATACTATTACAACAAGACAATAACTTATGTTAATGAGAGAGGGAAGTAGGGCCAGGTTCATGGAATTCTAAGAGATGTAGCTGTTAGAGAAATTTCATCCATACAACTAAGAAAGATTTTTAGGAAGGGATGTCAAATTTTTGCAACCTATGTGGAAGAGGCGGTCAGAGATAAAGTGGCAAGTATTGAATACCATCCAGTCTTGAAATATTTTGAAGATGTTTTTGGGGAAATCCCAGGATTGCCACCAAAGAGGGACATTGACTTCTCTATTGATTTGGTGCCAGGAACTACCCTGTTGTCCAAGACACCTTACAGAATGGGCACACCATAATTGAAAGAGTTACAAATGTAACTTGAAGAGTTGTTAAAGAAGGGGTATATGTGTCCAAGTGTGTCACCTTTGGGGGGGTAGTTCTTTTTATGAAGAAGAAAGATGGAACCTTAAGGTTGAATATTGATTTTAGACAACTAAATAAGGTCACAATAAAGAACAAATATTCCTTGCCTAGGATTGATGATCTTTTTGATCATCTAAAAGGTGCAAGAATATTTTCCAATATTGACTTGAGATCAAGTTATCATCAAATGAGGATAAAGGAAGAGGATATCAACAAGACAACGTTTCGAACAAGATATGGGCTTATGAATTTACTGTAGTGCCTTTTGGGCTATCAAATGCCCCAACTATTTTCATGTGCTTGATGAATGGAGTGTTAAGGGGGTACCTAGACAAGTTTGTGATTTTTTCTTAGATGATATACTCGTCTATTCAAGGACAACAGAAGAGCATGAACAACATTTAAGAATGGTGTTTCAAGTATTAAGAGGGCATAAATTGTATGCCAAACTACGTAAGTGCTTCTTTTATCAAAAAAAGATTCACTACTTGGGGCATATTATTTCAGCAGATGGGATAACAATTGATCCCGAGAAGATAAAGGCCATTAGAGAATGTACAACATCAAGAAATGTGACATAGGTGATATCATTTATGGGTCTTACTGGTTATTACCAAATATTCATAAAATATTTTTCAAAGATTGCTAGTCCAATCACTTCTTTGCAAGAGAAGGGAGTGAAATTTGAATGGACTCCAAAATGTGTAGAAAGTTTCCAACAGTTGAAATATATTTTGACAAGTGCACCAATCTTAAAGATTACAGATCCAGATGAAGATTTTATAGTGTGCATGGATGCATGCAAGGACGAGCTCGGGGGAGTCCTTAGTAAAAAAGATCATGTGGTGTGCTATGAGTCTAGAAAACTAAAAGAACATGAAATAAATTATGCTACACATGAAATGAAATTAGCATCCATTATGCGTGCATTAAAAATGTGGAGACATTACCTTATGGGGAGAATATTTGAGCTAAGAACAAATCACTATGGTATAAAGCATTTGTTTGGACAACCAACATTAAATGAAAAAAAAAAAACAGATGGCTGGAATTTATGAGTGAATGACATATCAAAGGCAAGGAAAATTAGGTGGCTGATGCACTCAACATAAGAGCTCATGAAATGCATATTCAACCATGAGCATGTTCAACACAGATTTAAAAGAAAAAATTCTAGAGGCTGCAAATTCAGATCAACAATGTCTAAAAATAAAAGAGACATTACAACAAGGCAATTTACAATAGAATTTTTTTTATTATGAGTTGAAAGAGGATGGAATCCTCATGTACAAAGGGAAAATATATGTGCCAAATTCTCGAGAAATAAAAAATATAGTTCTAAGGGAAATGCATAATGTGCCATATGTTGGGAACCTAGGATATTAAAAGACAATTGGAGCTGTAAGAAGACAATACTTTTGGCCGAGAATGCAGAAAGAAGTGGCTAATTATATTGTTAGGTGCCTAGAATGCCAAAAGGTGAAAATAAAGCATACACATCTAGCGGGGCTGCTACAACCCATGCCCATTCCTGAGTGGAAATGGGAAGTGGTTACAATTGATTTTATTACAAAGTTGCCCAGAACAGTGAAGCAACATAATCCCATCATGGTGTTGGTAGATAAATTAACCAAGGTAACCCATTTTGTTCCTGTGAAGACAAAAAACAAGGCAATAAAGATTGCAGAGATCTACATGAAAGAAGTTTCCATGCTACATGGAGTGCCTAAGACAATCATTTCAGACAAAGATCCAAAATTTACATCAAATTTTTGGAAAGGGTTATTCATAGGCATTGGGACAAATTTAAATCTCAGTACAACTTTTCACCTAGAGTCAGATGGGAAAACAAATAGGACTAACATAATCATTGAAGACATGCTTAGAATATAAGTGATGGACCAACCATCAAAATGGGAAGATTATATCCACTTAGTAGAGTTTGCTTACAATAATGGGCATTATGCGCCATTAAAAATGAGCCCATTTGAGGGATTGTATGGTAGGAAGTGTAATACACTAGTGAGTTGGGATAACCCAACAGACAGAGCTATCATTGGACTAGATTTGTTAAAGGAAATGGAAGAGCAGATGACAAGGATCAGGCATAATTTAAACATTGTCCAAGATAGGTATAAAATTAATGCATACAAGAACAAAGTTTTTAGAGATTTTAAAGTGGGCAAACATGTTTTTTCTAAAATTGAAAGTGAAAAGAAGTTCTCTAAGATTCAATTGCTACCCAAAGTTAGCATCAAGATATTGTGGGCCTTTTGAAATCTTAGAGAAGATAGGGTTAGTTGCATACATGCTAGCATTTCCTGCATCCATGAGAGTGCATAATTAATTTCATGTATCATTATTAAAGAAATATGTGCCTGACCCTAACCACATAATTGATTGGACAGTGATTTAGGTGGAAAACGAAGGGGATTTCCAAGTGGAACTAGTACGCATCTTGGACCAGAAAGTCAAGGTGCTCAGGAACAAAGAAATAGGGATGGTAAAGGTTCAATGGACCTACTACGGTCCTAAATATGCAACATGGGATCATGAAGAAACTATGCGGGAGGAATACCCACAGAGTTTTGTCAATTTTGAAGGAAACATAAATTGAAAATGCAAGACTCCATTTTTGGGCAGCTAGAGTTCCAGAAACACATTTCAGGATTTTGGTCACCTACACTACTAGCCTTGATAAAAGAGTGGTACAATCTAATGGACTGATAATAGTTAAGGGGGAACATTCCATGGGTCAATAGGTTGAGTGAAATATGAGATTTTGGTTGGGACCGATGTTGGAGGGTAAAAATTGCAGAATTTTGTTTTCTTTTCTGAATATTGTAATGTGATGTAAATTTGTATATGTATTTGGCATGGTGTTGTTCATTGAGGAAAATCCACAATTGTAGGGGAGGGGGAATGTAATATCCCCACTATAATCCCGAGTTTAATTTATGCATAATGTAGGTATGAATGTGGCTATGGCCAAGCGATGTAATATGCGAATGTATTTTCTATTTTTAAATAAATAGAATGTGATGCCAACTATTGGGGTATATTGATAGAGAAGGGGGAAGAGTTTTCCACAAGAGAAGAGATTGTCTAAGAAGGTTCCAAGGGAGAAATTAATTATGGGTATTAAGTCAACGCGTTTTCCTAAATTTGATTATCAGTGGGGATAACTTCTAATTTTCTTTTTGAGTGTATGAGAGCCCAAACCTTAAACTCATTTAAGAGGGTGGGTGTGGGAGTCACATCCCATAGTTATTGGAGAGCATGGGGGGGCTAAAGTACAATCAACTTTGGGTAGAGTGAGCAGTCAAATGTATTTGGAAAATAGAGGAAATTTGTATGGGCAGTTACATAAAATTTTTAGACATTCATTTTTACATGAACAATAAGCATAAAGTATAGAAAAAGAGCATCAGAGATAGAGCAAGAGACTAGGTGAGTTCTGGAGCATGCTGGAGTGTTTTGGAGCTGAAGATTGAAGAGCCAGGTTGTTAGGTCCGAAGAGTGAACTCTTGTGTGACTTTCAATGTAACAACAAGTGTTTGTTGTTGTTGTTGGTAGTTTTCCTGGCAGTGAGTTCCCCTAAGTTTCCAGTAGAGATATTCCTAGTTACATGTGCCAGAGAGACCCCAATAAACAAATAGGAAGGCCGATGGACTGAAATCAGTGAAGGGGTACATTCCCGTGTCATGAAAAAACAAAATACTTTAAATAAAAATGTGCTTGAATTGAAACTATGTGCTTATATGGCACAACACATGTTTATACGTGTGTTTAGATAAATCACAACATGTAAACCTTCGATATATAAGTTTTCATCCCATGGTTTTGAAAAAAGAGAGATAATATACTAAGACTCTAATTAACGACCTTCCTCTCAAATCATGTATAGTACTTGGGCCTTCCAATCACTCCAACAAATGGAGATGAAGTTCACCGAAGGAGATTGTGAAGGTATGATGGACACAATTATAGCGAGAGAGATTGTGAGCAACTCCCAACAACCGAAAACTATTTGTCTTAAGTGCCTACTTAATGACATGAAAGCCACCTGGTAGGAATTTGTGACTTGCCACTAAGATACCTCTTCACAAATGTGTACAAGGGGTTAGGCCTCCAATAGTTAAGGGGTTAAAATGTAGGTTAAAATACATAGCTTGTCTCCATTAAACCACATACCCCAACCTCAACATTGACACTCAAGAGTGCACCCCATTGCCGAACAGGTTTTGATCACATCTAATAGAAAAAAAAAATCCCTAAAGGACAACAACTATGTATCAATGTAAATGATTGTGGTGAACTATTTGGATGCCTATCCCACAATTTAATCTAACTACAAGATTATTTTGGTCCTCAAGTAAGGAATTTAGTTGGTTATGAGTTAATTTTTTAATTTTAGAAGGTTGAGTTTGATGTCATGAACCAAACATATATGATTAAGGTGTGAAGTAGGCACACAAGTGGTGCATATAACTTGAAATGAAATCTTGGAAATGAAACAAATATTACTGAAAAGGAAACGTCAAATGAAATTGCTAAAAAATGAAGAAAATAAATGAAATTGACAAAGACTAATTCATCTTTAATTATAATTACTAACAATAATAAGAACACCAATAATAATACTTGTTGGAACAACATGCTCATCAAGTATATGATTAAGGTGTGAAGTGTGGGCACAAGTGGTGTGTACAAATTGAAAATAAATGCTAGAAGTGAAATAAATATTGCTGAATAAGAAATGTCAAATGAAATTGTAAAAAAAAAGAAAATAAATGAAATTGACAAATATTAATTCATTTTTAATTATAATTATAAGTATTATTAATTTCAATAATAATGCTTATTGGAACAATAGGCTATGAAGGTTCATTAGACCTATGCATCTTCTCGAGACATTCAATCGATAATCAATAGTCAATTATAAGAGTTGACTAAGAGGTTGATTAAGTGGTCAACTAAGGGATTGACTAGATGATCGACTGGGCATTTGACTAGTTGAACAATTAGAACAAAACAATCGACTAGAACATGGGAGAAGGAATAAAATAAAGAGTTTGTTATGCACCCTAAAAAATCTATGTGGACCTTGCCTTCCTCACTTCAAGGGAGTTGGTTACATCATGGTCTCGAGTTGCAGACTAAATTTGGGATTAAATTTGTAGATTAACATTATGAGTTACAAGCTAAAGCATGTGGTTCTTAATGGCCACAAAAATCATAATTTGGGCATGAGATATGGAAACATTGTTGAAAAGTAAAGCACTATGGTAGTTGACAAAAACTGTGGTTTTGGATATGAAGGATGACCAATAGACATTTGTATTGATGGGAAGAAGGATGAGGCTATATGAGTCATTGCTAACCTACATCTTTAGGTGATCCAGGAGGATCCAAAAGGTAAAAATTCAAAGTCTAAATCTCAACAAAAACGGGACCAAGTCAAAGAGCTCATCTAGAGCTTTCCAACAATGCAAATGACACCTCAAACCGAGTCCATATGAAGAAGTTAAGGCTGGTCAAAGTTTTAGTCAAACTGGGAAAGAGTCAAGCATGACAGTTCGTACTTATGACATCAGCATGCCGTCATGTTGACGTCAACATGGACACATGGAAACCCTAGAGCGTGCCACATGTCACCTATTTTTGTTTTGGGCTGCCAAATGGCCAAATAAAAATGTGCCATGTGGCACTCTTAGAAGGCACCACGTGGCACCACCCCAGAGACTGCCACATGGCCTAGTCACAATGTGACACATGGCTTGACACACGACAACATAGGAGGGAGACACATAGTAGAAAAGTTGGTAGGATGACATCCAATCAGGGCGTGCCATGTGGCCACATCATGAGGCAGCATGTGTGATCAGGGGATCAAATTTTGCTCAAAAATTCAAAGTGCTTGGAATCGCTTCAAATCAAACGAGAGCGTAGACCTCATCATTATGAACCCAACGCAACTCGTTTGGGTTCAAATGGACATCGAAAGCGAGAGATATCACGTTCTGTTCAAATTTACAAACATGCAAAAAAAAGGGTTGCTGACTGTACAGTCCGTACAGTCTGTACGGACGCTGACGTGGCAGGCCGTACGACATGTGGCAGGCCGTACAACACGTGGCAGACATGCATTCTAACAATTTGCAGGTGACTTGGCATGTTTGGCAGCGAATGGAATGACGACACATGTCCCAGTTAATGTCCGCTACGTGTCATCCATTTATTGGTTTAAAACTTATGTCGTTGGCCGGAGTCGACCTCGCGACGTCCGGGCAGGGGCAAAGACTTGGCAAAGAGCCGCCAACCGGTGCGCCATCAATTGTTCCTTGTTATATATATGGTGCAATATATATATGTTTGTATATGCATGTGGTTTGGGGTGCGACCTGGCCGAGGCTTAGCCCCAGCCCTTGGTCGCACGATATGTTACATATAACCCACAACTATATCATATGGATGCGCGTGCGCGGTTGTGTTTGTTCCAGCGGTTATATCAATGACCCGCCATTTGGCCTTTGACCATTGGCTTATGTAACGTGAGCCTATGTTAATGCTAGTGCGTGGACGCATGGGTCATATGACCTGGCCCTTGACGGTTAGGGGCTAGGTGCGCCCGTAACTATCCTATAGTTTGCACGGTTTGCACGGTTGTGTGCGGTGCTAGGTTTTTATGCTTAAATATACGTGTGGGCTAGGTTGAGCCAACAAGGGTGCGTTTTGTAGATGAAGAGACAACAAGCTTGAAGGGGGGACTTCCATGAAGCCTATCTTCTTCATTTTTTGGCCAAACGAGATGCCGAAAAAGCCCAACTAGGGGTTTTTGGACGTTCTGAAGCCATTGGAGCAGTCTATTTGGCATTTTGGGCATTGTAAATCACATTTTTGAGCACTTTGAGAAAATAATACAAATGATCCATTGGAAGCTGGACCAGGAGATGTAGCCCAAGAGAGGGGTGAACTCCTTTATCATTTGCTGTGTTATGTGTTTTCTGTTCATTGATTATGCTGCTGTTTATATGCATCTTGAATGAGTAAATCCTATTAAAAATTATGTTGCAAAGATGATCCATTTGCATTTTAACACATAAAATTTTACTTGCAAATATTTTCAAGAATACAATTCTTCTTCATTTTTAGATCAAGTTGGTGTTAGCGTCAGAAGTCACTCCTGGATTGCTTGCAAGAGCAGAGCCTGACACCCATCAGTTTAATGTCACGATTTGTTTATAAAGACGTGATCAAATGGAGATAAAGACTCGAGGATATATCACTCTGACTCAGGGGCTGGGTCTGGTACATAAGTAACAGAGGAGGTCTTGATCTAACTTCATCCAGTGGGTTGATTAAAAGTTGAATAGGCGGAAGACTTGGTAAGAATGGTGAACAAACGACTTTGGGCAACAGGCTTACAACAGTTTGCAGGAGAAAGGATCTGAATGCAAGATATTCTTGGTTCAGGGCCTCAAGAAACTGAGGAGGGACTTGACTAGATCCTCCAATTCCAAGTCACTCAGCGCAAGGAAAATCACGAGAACTGATTAGAAACATCATAACTCCTACAATGATCCTATCCAACATCATCCTATAACAGCTATAGCTCGACTGGATCCTCCAATTCTGAGTGGTTCTAACACAGGGTAACAAATATGTAAAAGAAACTGGCATTCATCAGGCAAGAAGTCTCAAGAGTTCATACATAACCAGAGTATCAGTGCTTCATTAAAGATTTACAACCCGGAGCTCTGCTCAACCATCGATAGCTACAAAAATGGCTAAAACGCCTTCATATACTCAGAACAACAACAACATAGAAATCAAGACACTGCATTGAAGGATTTGCGTCTGCATGGCTTTCTGACAGTCAACCTCTGAGAGATCGTGCAACTTATGTCAGATGCAATCTAACTCTTTGACAGTTCCAACGACGAATCGACATGCCTTTAATTCATTGTCGTGCTTTCCCATTATGGCGGAGGCGATGTCTAACCACCACCAACCTCTTCAATAACTGCTTCATCGGGATTGAGGATGGCCCGACCAACTTGGCATCTTTGGGACGTGGAGGGCCTCTTGCGCTGCCACCTGGAATAACTGACTGGCCTGGCGAATGAGCGTGGAGGCCAGCGTGAAGGATGGGGCGCATGACAGGAGTGGTGGCGTCGGATCATGAGGGCGTAAACGAAGTGGCGAGGTGTGAGGAGGGCGACAGAGGAGGGCACTTGGCGGAAGACAATAGGCCTAAGGAGCTGGATACAATACATAATGGGTGCACTTGCGGCGGGAGGCAGACGTGGAATGAGGCGGGACACATGGTATGTAGTGGCTGGATAGTGAAATGGGAAAAGGACCTCGTGATCTAGAGAAGGGGAGAGTGATAGATGTAGGAATATGAGGGAAGGGTAAAAGGGCACGAGCCTCATCGCACGGCCAGGAAGAGAGCAAGTGGCAAGAGGGAGGATGGTTCATAAGCTGACATGATGGGAAGGGGGCCCACAAGGTTAATCGCCAGACGACAGAGGGTGCCCAGATGGCCTGTACGCCGTTGATCCGGGCGCTTGAATTGCAGCTGTCGAAGAGGTGCGCCCCGGATTCTGGACCCCCCCCCTC
>SNQJ01S0008220.1:213002-225061 GCA_010110895.2 Picea sitchensis
GTTCAAATTTACAAATAGGCAAAAAAAGGGGTTGCTGACTGTACAGTCCATACAGTCTGTATGGACGCTGACGTGGCAGGCCGTACGACACATGGCAGACATGCATTTAGACAGTTGATAGGTGACTTGGCATGTTTGGCAACGAATGGAATGACGACACGTGGCCTAGTCAATGGCCGCCACGTGTCATCCATTTATTGGTTTAAAACTTATGTCGTTGGCCGGAGTCGACCCCGCGACCTCCGGGCATGTGCAAAGACTTGGAAAAGAGCCGCCAACCGGTGCGCCACCAGTTGTTCCTTGTTATATATATGGTGCAATATATATATATATATATGTTTGTATATGCGTGTGGTTTGGGGTGCGACCGGGCCGGGGCTTAGCCCCGGCCCTTGGTCGCACAATATGTTACATATAACCCACAACTATATCATATGGATGCGTGCGCGCGGTTGTGTTTGTTCCAACGGTTATATCAACGACCCGCCATTTGGCCTTTGACCATTGGCTTATGTAATGGGAGCCTATGTTAATGCTAGCGCGTGGACGCATGGGTCATACGACCTGGCCCTTGACGGTTAGGGGCTAGGTGCGCCCGTAACTGTCCTACAGTTTGCACGGTTCGCATGGTTGTGTTCGGTGCTAGGTTTTTATGCTTAAATATGCGTGTGGGATAGGTTGAGCCAACAAGGGTGCATTTTGTAGATGCAGAGACATCAAGCTTGAAGGGGGGACTTCCAGGAAGCCTATCTTCTTCATTTTTTGGCCAAACGAGGTGCTGAAAAAGCCCAACTAGGGGTTTTTGGATGTTCTGAAGCCATTGGAGCAGTCTATTTGGAATTTTGAGCATTGTAAAGCACATTTTTGAGCACTTTGAGCAAATAATACAAATTATCCATTGGAAGCTGGACCAGGAGATGTAGCCCAAGAGAGGGGTGAACTCCTTTATCATTTGCTGTGTTATGTGTTTTCTATTCATTGATTATGCTGCTGTTTATATGCATCTTGAATGAGTAAATCCTATTAAAAATTGTGCTGCAAAGATGATCCATTTGCATTTTAACACATAAAATTTTACTTGCAAATATTTTCAAGAATACAAGTCTTCTTCATTTTTAGATCAATGTGGCACCCCTCGGATGCCCAATGAGGGCTAGGGTCTGAAAATCAAAATTAAAAAATGGCCACCGGACCGACCGACGACCAACCAACGGAGCCCAAACCCGCCAAACAAATTGGCGAACATCAGTTAAATATGGCGGGAAGTTTTGACCAACCGGATGAATATAGCATATGGTTTTTAACCATATGATAAAATATTATAACCATATGCCCAACGGGGAGGGCCACGGGTTTGACCCCGATACCTCCCCCAAACTTAACCATGCCACTTGCCAATGCGCCAAATTTGGCGTGTTGGTAGCTCCGCCTCCAAAAAATATTTAAACCACAGTTTGTCATTTGATAGGGGGGATCTGCACACTAAAGTTATGGGCACGTTTTTCAATGCAGAGCCTACATGAATTACAGGAAGTATGATTATTGTGGCACCAACTTCAAGGTAGGGAGCCCAGGAAGGGCCGAAAAGTGACAATGATGAAATTTTACGAAATTACAGTCATTTTTGCATGATTTCTCGACACGAGTCCACTAGTGCAGTCAGAATTTGGATCTGAGCAGTGGATTTTTGGGGCATCGCCAGAATTGAGGTATTTCCATGTATTTTTACCAATTTTGCTGAGATAATATAAAGGCCTCTCCATTGAGAAGTGGGTCCAAAGACATAGTCCATCTTTGGGACAAAATACCTTATCAAGTCTTGTGCAATTGTTTCTTCTCGTTATTTCTCCATGTGTATTCTTTCTTCATGTGTGTTGCACATATGATTTGTTCATGCTCTTTAATGCAATTCATGTTATAGTCATCGAATAAAATATCTCAGATCATGTTGGTATCAGAGCATTGTTCTTTGACTTGAATTGTGAGTGTGGATGATTACTAGGGCCAAGATCAAAGAGGGTGAAGGAAAACTTAAGACTTTCAACCCTGAGATTTGATGTAAAACTAGAAGAAAGAAAATGGGGGATGAAGAACTTCGTACAAAGTATGAGAAGAATTCTCACAAGGTGTTCTACCAGATGTCATATATGGTAGGAAAATTGTTTACAGATTATGAAAAGAGAGTGGAAAAGAAGGAAAAGAAGAAGGAAGCTAATGGTTGGGTGTATAATAATGCAAAACTTCAGGTTACCAGGCAATGTGGATTGAGGTTTGCTATTGCCTCTAAGTTGGTACATGAGGTTGATTTGGATGTGGTTCCCTTGGATATCCGTGGTATTGTACTAGGGAGTCTTATCTTTATGACAAAAAATCTGTCTTCTTCTAGAAAGAGAACAAATACCATCTCACAAAAGATGGACTGGAATATATTGTTAGAGCTCATAGCATGGAAGCTATCTCATCACTTATTAGTGCAGGCCAAATGAAGAGAGCGATAAATGCTTGCAAGAACCTTGTGCTTACGGTTGTAAAAACAAAAGACCCTGATAAGTATAACACTTTTGATGCTTTTGATCCTTTTCATAAAAATAAAATGCTTGAGATGAGACATGCCTGTCAGTGGGAAGGCAGACAACAAAGGGCCTTCGAAAATTTGAGAGAAAATATCAATACCACACCAATGCTAGCTCTACCTGATCTTCAACAACCATTCAATATTGAGACCAATGCTAGTGCAAATACCATGAGAGACAATATGCTTTCTAGACCTCCTAGTTTTGCATCTATTGCTTTGAAGAATGCTTCCTTAGCTCATGTTAGTTATGTAGAAAAATATGTTATTGATGAAGTCTTCAAAGATGTATGTGAGAAGCTAATCAATAGCATATTTTTCTACATACATAGCTTTCTTAATGTATGTTGCACATATGCTTTGTTCATGATCTTTAATGCAATTCATGTTATAATCATCGAATAAAACATCCTGGATCGGTAGAGAGATTCACTTTTGAACGAATTGAAGACTACTTGTCTTGTGTGAAGGAACTTCAATTGAAATTGGGTGAGTGTGGAAAGGATTTTCCCAAGAAAGATGGTCAACTCATATAGAATTGACCCTAATGAATTTGAAGACACTATATGATGTATTATGTTTGACATTCTGTGCCAATTATACTTCCAGTAAAGATGATGGTAATGACTAATCCTTTGACTCTTTTTGTGGTTTACTAATTAGGGCACATGGAAATTTGCTTGATCAAGGGAAATTTGAGGTCAAGCAACATGCCCATTTACTGAAGGAAAAAGGTCGACATAATTATAGAGAAATGAGTCGACATGAAAAAGAGTGCAATTGCATTGGAAAGAATGATAAGAAGAAGCATGGCGATTAGAATTCAACTAAGAAAGGTAGAAAAAAGAGGACCTGACACTATTGTAGAAAATTGGGACATATGGAGAAGGATTGTTGGCAGAAGACTAAATACCTAGAGGAGAAAATGAAGAAACTTGTAGGAGACATGTCGGTTGGAAGATTGACCAACTTGCAAAGCTAAATTTTAGAAGGCAAGACAAATAACTATACATTTTTTGTTAGTTCTTCTTAGGCCTTGCATGCTTATACTTTTCAGAGTGAGTGGATACTTGACTTTGGTTGCACCAATCATATGAAAAAATATGCTTCTCTCTTCTCTTAATTAAAAATGATATAGAAAAAATAAATGTTTGTAGTAGATTATTAAGCACTTATTGTTTCTAGTTGTGGAAAGATTGAATGTTATAAAGGTGTGATTAGTAACATGTATCATGTACCTAGCTTCAGTAAAAATTTGTTGTTTGTATCCCAACTAACTCAAACTTGCAAGAAGGCAGAGTTTTCAATAGATCGATTAGTTGAGAAGGATATGCACAACAACTTTGTCACTATTGCTGAAGTTTTCCTTGACCCAAAGGACAGACTGTATAAGTTCTATGACTTTCCTAAGAAAGACCCATGAATGAATGTAGTCATAGCTCACACAATTGATTGAAATAAACTTTGGCATAAGTGACTTATACATCTAAACTTTCAAATATTAAAATTGATTGTGAAACACAACATGGTTACTAGAATACCTAAAGTTGTTCCCCTTGATGGAGTACGTGAAATATGTATGCTTGGAAAGCATCACTAAGTTGCATTTGAAATAAGGAAAGCTTGGAGAGTAAAAAATCAACTAGAACTTGTCCATAGTGACATATGTTCTTGAAAAAACCATCACTGCTGGTGCAAGGTACGTATTGACCTTCATTGATGACTATTTAGAGTATACTTAGGTGTATTTCTTGAATAATAAGAGTCATGTATTTAAAAAGTTCAAGGAATTTAGGGAATTTGATTAAAAGTAATATGGTTGACCTATGAAATGTTTAAGATCAAACATTGTAGGAGAATATGTTGTGAAGGATTTTGAAAAGTACTAAATAGTATCTCTTTGCAAAGATTTGTAGCTTACACACCTCAACAAAATGGTGTCGCTAAAAGAAATAATTGGACTCTGGTCGAAATGGAACATTGTTTGCTTTAGGCCAAAGTTCTATCAACTAAGTTTTGGGCAGAAGTTGTTTATTTCTCAAACTGTTTGTTAAAATTGATTTTGATTAATGTTGTATGGGATGTGACCCTAGTTGAAAAATGGGGTGGAAGGAAACCCTCAGTTGGATGTATTAGAATGTTTGGATGCATAGTGTGGGTTCATATTCTAGATGATAGAAGGAAGAAACTGAATGTGAAGAGTCATGATTGTATCATGATGGGTTAATTTGAAGAGTTGAAGGCCTATATATTGTTTGACACTATCGAACATCATATTATCTATAGAAGAGACAATGTATTCAATGAGAAGACCTCTGGTATCACTCTATTTAATTCCTCTTCTGGCTTGTTGAGTAGTGACCCTTTAGAAATTCTAAGGATTTATGGATCCACTGACTACTTCATAGGACCATCGACTGTTCAATAAACTTCTTTATCCAACTCAACCTACATTCGACCTTCCACAATAGAATCGACTACAAGTTTTGGGACCACTGTTAAGTCCATAAATGACGATCTTTCCAACATTTACTCCTTCAACAATTAGGGTTTGTCTGCCTAGATGGATGACCCTGATAATTGAAGTTGTTGGAGTTGATGTAGGAGAGATTAATGAATTGAGAAAAACTAGAACTCATAAACAACATGGTAGTGTTGATTTAATGGCACATGTGCTAGAGATGATATAGCATGTGTTGATGCACATGGTTGACCTGCATGGAAAAATTGTTATGGTTGATGAGTATCAATACTTAATGAAGAATGACATATGGGATTTAGTTCCTTGACTGCAAGGAAAGGATGTAGTGAAATGTTGATTGGTCTAAAATAACAAATTTACTATTGAATGCGCTATTGAAAGACATGAGGCTTGTTTGGAGGCTACGAGCCTTTCTTAGAAAGAAGGCATCAACTACACTAAGACCTTTTCCTTGTTTGCAAATATGAACTTTGTTAGACTAATTCTTTCACTTGTTGCTCACCTTGGATGTGAGGTACACCACATGGATGTAAAAACTTCTCTTCTACATGGTGATCTCACTAAATAAATTTATATGGAGCAACCCCTTAGTTTTGAGAAGGATACCAGTCTTGTGTGTCGACTAAGAAATCCTTGTATGGTTTGAAAAAGGCCCCCAAGGCATCGTATGAAAATATTGACCACTTTTTCCTTAATCTCGGTTTCAAATGTTGTGAAGAAGATCACAATATCTATGTATTAAATGCAAATAGTGAAACAATAATTGTTCCACTGCATGCAAAAGACCTAGTCATTACTAGAAGCAATGTTAATTTAATTTTGAGTTCAAAGAAACAATTAATAGATACATTTGAGATGACTAACCTTGGTTTCTTGCATTTCTTTTTGGACATCCAAGTCTTACATATGGATGATTGTGTCTTTATTTCTCAACCTAAATATGTGTTGAACATTTTACAAAAGTTTAGAATGGAAGATTGTAAGCCCCATGCTACACCTTACCAATTAGGAGTGAAGTTTAGAATGGAAGATTGTAAGCCCCATGCTACACCTTACCAATTAGGAGTGAAGTTTAGAATGGAAGATTGTAAGCCCCATGCCATATTGGATAACATTAAAGCATGTATTGAAATATACACAAGGCACAGTTTGATATGGCCTGAGATATGCCTCCAAGTGTGAAATTGAGCTTGCAGGGATATGCCTATATAGATTGAGCATAGAGTACAGTGGACCGGAAGAGCACATCTGTTTGTTGTCTTACCGTGAAGTTTGCCATGGTTTCCTGATGCAACAGAAAGAAAAACTTTGTGGCCTTGAGTACCATAGAAGCATAGTATATAACATCGAGTGTGCGAAGCAATGTGGCTTCACAAGATTATGAAATATTTACTTGATCATGAGATGGATTCTATGATGATAACCAGAGCTATGTGTAAAGCTCTTTGATAACCCAGTGTTTCAGAAACACATTGAGATAAAATATCATTATATTAGAGACATGATGCAAAGGAAAATAGTACACATGCAGTACCTTCCTACACATGAGCATATTGTAGACATATTCACCAAATTAGCTTGGTGAAGAATACCTCCCTAGTTGAGAGGGAGTGTTGATGACTACATCCAGGACAAAGTTCAAAGTACATCCGTGTGAGACTTGGCATGATGAATAATGTCTCCCTAGCTGAGAGGGAGTGTTGATGATTGCAACTATGTGAGACATTCTCCAGGACACAAACCCGAGAAAGAGCCCCTGAGAGGGGTGTGTGGTTCCTATCTAAGACAGAGCTGGAACGTAGAGATGGCCTCCTCCTTAAAAGAGTTGAGAAGAACTCTAGATGATTCTCCTGTGTAACGTAGTGAGAAAGGAGATCTACAGAGTTGGATGTGCCTGTGGCTAAGCACAAGGTGAACGTGTGAAATCCCAAAGTGCTAGGTGCATCGTCATGAGACAGATATGAAGATGATGTATTAGCCTCCTCTGAGAAAATATTTGATGATGAACTCCATATGAGTCTCATGTGTAATGCAATGGGAAATAAGATCTGTTGATTAGACGTGCCTGTGGACGAGCACATGTGAACGTGATCCTAGTGGCTAAGCACTAGTGAGAGTGGTTCTTCTGTGTAATGCAGTGAGCCAGAGATATGGAAATCCCTATGGATGTGCCCCTAGTAGATGAGTACTAGTGGGTGTATGAGATCCCTTGCTATATTGTTTAAGAGTCAGACCTGCCTGTAACCCTAATTGTAATGTAAAGGGTACAGGTCGGCCCCACGTTAATGTAATTGATAATTAATGTAAAAGATAATTAATCTGGTTAATATTAATTATATTATGATATAGAGAGGTCGGCCTTGTTGTGCCAATAGACACTTCTATTGACAGGTCAAGTCTAATATAAGTAAAGGTAAATTCCCCATTGAGGAATCATATCTTTTGTGTGAGTTTGGAAATTCCAGCAACTACATCTACTTGGGAAAAGTGGGCACCTCTCTTGGGCGCTGGTCTTCTAGGTTTTGTAAGCATCCTTTTGTGTGTTAGGTTTTATTGGTGGTGAAGGTATTTCTCTTGAAGAGTATAGCAAAGGATTGGCTGGGTTTTCTTCCCTTGTTGAGAAGGGTTTCCCATGATACTTCTTGTGTACTTGTGCATGGTATTTTTCTTGTGATCTTGGTTGCTGCAACAGATTGTCTATGGTTTAAGTAAAATGCTAAAATGGAATGAAATTCATGCTTAAGCCTAGCTTATTGAAAAATAAACACGGAGAACTCATGGAATGTGTTTTTTAAATCATTGAGATTGATAACCAATTTTTTTTATTTCATTTTCAAGATTGTCAAATCTTTGTATGTCTTCATGTGTAATTTTTTGTATATGGATTTTATTGCAAATTAAAAAAATTCACCTCTCAATAGAGTTTCCCATATCTAATTCTTGAGATATTTTATCATTAGGGTTCATTTGAAATATAGAATTACAAAAGTGAACAAAAATAAACACTTCACTTCAATCCAAATCACTAGGTGGCTCAACAAAAAAGAGACCAACAAGTGTACTTCAATGACAACAAGTTACAACACTTAAGGCACACTTTTCCATGCATATACCAGATCTAAAATAAATTTATTACAACCAAATTTATAGCAATAGATCTACCCACTTATATTCAAGATATAAGTCAAATAACTTAACAATTTCATCCCTATGTTATGTTGAATTAGAATGAATAACAAGTGTTGGAATTACCTAATCAAGAAGACACCACATGACGAAAATGAAATCTACAAGTACACAATAACCAGATCGCTAAAACACTTCATTAATATATAAGAGATGAAGTACATGTACATACTCACAACTTATCAAAATCTAGTACAACTTCAATCTCTCAAAACCCTAGTCAGGCAAGCCATAAAACCCTAGCCATTAACTCCTCCTAGTTAGGAATCACTCCCAACCAACACTAGTTTCTTCTTCAAATATCCTCCTTGAATCCTACACTTGCATCCCTCAAGTGCACTGATTCAAAATCGTTATATAATTTTTCATCTATCTTGGTACTTTTTTGGAGGGAAAATTGGCTTTCAGGGGCCCATTTCAAGGGTAAGTCCCAGTTTGGTGATTTGGGGTTGGGAACCTTCTAGAGTTGGTTTGAGTCATTAAATGACACTTTTGGGCTCAAAACTTTGCAATATTATCTCAAACTCCTAGGCCCTGTTCAACACACTGAAATATTTCCAATGGTACAAAAATAACCTCAATAAGAGTTGATATGTGGAAGTTATACCTCCCATGAGTTGACCTACCTTGTGGAATACCATGGTACCAAGTGGATGCCATGTCAACCCCCATCACTCACACATGTGTGGCTAGTCACATGTGGACTTTCAAGAATATTCGAGAGGATAAAAAAACTTAACACTAATTGAGGGTTGAGGCCTGCAAAACCCCTAAAACTAACCATAGACGGATTGTCAAGCTATGTTAAACATTGGGCTGCTAGGGAGAGAAGGGGTTTCATTATTTTGGTAATGTTATTGTTCCAAAATTGAGTAGAGAATATAGGAATGAGATATTAAAGCATAACAAAGTAGGTAGAAAATATTGTAGCAAGCATTCATGCCATAGTGTCAATGTAAACTCCATAGTGAGTGCCCCTTTATTTGTACTTTCATTTTATAATTGAGAAAAAGAGAGCAAAACATAGGCCTCACCTTATAGCTAGTTTCCCCCCCCCATATTTGGTTTCCCAGGTCACATATAATGTTCATTTATGTGTATGGTGTGTTCATTTTTTTTTCTTCTTTCATTTTGGTTTCATTTATTTCCATAATTTTGAGCATTACGCTAGTAATATTAAATATGAGATCTAAGGTAATAAACTTCATAATAAAAGATTTCATAGTATTGTATCATATGTTGTGATGAACTATTCTAGTGGAATATCCATGATAATTTATGGATAATATTGGTATTAGATCAATTTTATTTGGGGTTTTTATGGGAAGTTGTAGGATCCAAGAATTAGCTTAATAAGGAAGTCTCAGAACCCTAGCCATGGCAGATGATTCTAGTCATAACAACTCTCGAGATGAGGCAGAGGAGAGAATTTTGAAGCTGGAAGAACAAGTCATTGATATCTCTTGCAACATGGCCCTCCTCATGGTGGCTCTAGTGAACAAGTTTGGACCTTTTGGGGAGGTTGGTGGCTCTAATTTAGAAGTTGGATTGACTGGGAAATCATGAGATAATGAAGACCCAGAAAAGGAGCCAAAAAAAGAGCTAAAGAAAAAGTAACCAAGTTCCAATGTCATCACTTCTTCACATCCTTTGTTTAAAATGGAAGTGAAAGTGGACATCAAACCCTACCAAGGTGATATTGATGTTGTTAAGTTGAATAATTGGTTGCATCAACTAGAAGTTTATTTCAACATCCTTAACATAAAATAAGAGAAAAATATTTCATTTTCCAAATCGAAATTAGAGAGCCATGCCCTACCCTAGTAGGAAAAAAACATAGACACACGTATCAAGTCCCAATTATACCCTATTGGATATGTAGAGGACTAATGGATCTGTTGGCATCACTTCAGGCAAAGGAAAGGAAAGAATGTGCAAGTGTACAACACCAAGTTTATAAAAATAGTGATTATGTTGGGTATATTTGCCAAGAACCCAAACATACTCCTCAAGTATTTGGGGGTCTAAACAATCATTAATGAAAGAAACTAATTCTCTTTAAACCTAGGAAAGTTAACGAGGAATGTGTGAAAGCACAATACTTAGAGAATATAGGGAATAATAAAGGATAGCCAAGTGGTTCCAAACAAAAAGACAACCAAGATGCTTCCAAGGAGGGGAAGAAGGAGTGGAAAGGAAAGGACAAGAAGAAAACAACCACTGCACATTAGTGAAAGGACCTAATCAACCATTGCAACTATTGTAATATCGTTTGTCACACTGAAGATAAGTGTTGGAAGCTACATCCATAGATAAATCCAAAGAACTGTAAGGAGGATGCTAGGAAGAAGAAATTTCTATTCATGGATTCAAGCAACTAGGTAGAAATCAATTTAGATGTAGATGAAAATATTGACCTGAATAGCCTTCATCACAACGAAGAGAAGGAGTGGACTAAAATCTTCCTTACTAATATCTAGGTTAGGAAAACAATGGTGGATGCTCTATTTGATTTTGATTCACATGCCAACCTCATAGTAGAAGATCTAGTGAGCAAGCTTGAATTAGAAGTTCATGATCACCCTAACCCATATCCATTGGGATGGGTAAATAAGAATGTAGATATCAAGGTCAATAAATAGTGTAATATAAATTTTTCTATAAGTGCATACTATATTGATGAAGTGGAGGTATATGTAGTACCACTTGATGTGTGTGGTATAGTGTTTCTAAGCCCTTATATGTATATGAGGGTCACAATCTTCATGAGGAGAGAAAATAGTACCACCTGATCAAGGATGGGAAGTCTTTCATAATTGATGCACAAAAAAGTAAATCCAAGATCTCTCTTGTAGGTGCTAACCAAGCCAAGAAATTTATCAGTTCTAGTAGAAAGTTTGTATTAATTTTCTTAAGAGAGAATCAACTAGGTGATGAATCGGTAAAAGTAAAGGCATCTTTGGACAAATGTACTAAAGAGCAAAAACATCAATGGGAGGAGTTGTTGTAGGAATATAGAGAAGTTATTTAGGATCCTAAAGGATTACCATCTAAGAGGGAAGTTGTTGTTTCTTGACTCCCCATTGCCAAATATTCAGTTGTACAGATAATCCATCCTGGAAGTAGATGAAGTGAAGAAATAATTGCAACAACTATTGGAGCAATGATCTAGATTTTATGAGCAGAACGAAATGAATAAAGATCTATATTATGAACACAGAGATACAATGAACAATAACAAGGATGCAATAAAAGTTGGCTTCTATTCAATAAATAAATATGTTGAAACTATAAACTGTAAATTGAAACAAGCTTGCTAGAATGGTGGCAACTTATCTCTGAGAAAAGATGTGATGGTTGTGATCATTCGAAAGAAGATGATTACAATGAGGCTCCAAAGGCCTTTTTGTTAAGCCCTAATATTGGCTCATTACCCCTTAATTGGGGCATATTTTTTTTATTTTTTTTTATGTCTAGCGGAATCAACAACTAGTTGGGCACGTGCTCGCGTTACACGTGGACGTGTTATCCAACTGCTACCACTATAACCTCCAGCTGTGCCCACGATGCCCCTTACGCGGCACACATTGTAAGTCGGGGGGAGTTGAACTTGAAACCTCATGGAACTTCATTTTCACGGCACTTGCCAATTGAGCTGCCCCCCCGGGGGCCTTATTTGGGGCATATTATATTACTAATGTTATTTTATTTATGTCGGCTTTAGGCCATTAGTTGTAATTATACCTCCTAGTCTCCTATATATACCAAGGAGACATTTTCATTTTGAATCATCTTGTACTTGAACATTTAAGTGGGGTA
>SNQJ01S0008220.1:225111-259966 GCA_010110895.2 Picea sitchensis
TATTATATTACTAATGTTATTTTATTTATGTCGGCTTTAGGCCATTAGTTGTAATTATACCTCCTAGTCTCCTATATATACCAAGGAGACATTTTCATTTTGAATCATCTTGTACTTGAACATTTAAGTGGGGTAAAATGAGGCTGCCCCCTCAAAGAGGATTATTATCTAAAATTATCTCTTTTTCAAGGCATTGAGTACTTTTTTTGAGGTTTTTCTATGCTATATTGATATTTGGTTCTTAACATATGGTATCAGAGCTCAAGGTCTTGGGGTTTCGTTGCTACATCTAAGACACCTTGGAATTTTCGCTATAACTTTTTTTTATACAATATTGCAGAAGGAAAGGCTTGGAGGATATTTATTAGACAGATCAAGGTACGTTGGGTTCAAAATTCAGCTCCCGAGGCCTTATACTTTCAGAGATACAACCTGTACAAGATAGGGTTCTGGAATCATCCTGAACTGAGTCATTGCAGAATTTTTTCTATAAATTTTTTTCTGTAACATTTCAGACCCTGAACTCTAGAGGATATTTACATAAATTAGTAAGGTATCTTCTGGGTCATCTTAAATTTGTAGATACACCTTGTGTAAGATAGGGTATCTGACTAGTCCTATTGACTAGTCTCAAGAAGGTGTTCTAGGTAAAACAATCATAACTTCTTGCTAGAGTATCCAAATTGAGTGGGACTAGTTTCATTGGATCTTGGACAATCTGTAGTATTTATGGTGCGAGTTTCAGAATTTATATCAATTATTTTTTGCGGGGTACGCTATACAAGTGAGATCTCCTGGAAAGGCCAAAAATCGGCAAGTTGTGGGGAAGTTACCATAAATTCCACTTGGCACATCCAATTTTGATTAGAACTGTGGCATTGCAGAGAAGAAATATCAGAGAACTACATAAAAGAAATTTTCATACCTAGAAGGGCCAAAACTTGGGAGATACAACAGAAGAAATATTTTCTAGCAGAACCACCTCAAAATCAAGGTTCAAAAGTGATACTTGGTCAACATGCCACGAAAAAAGGGAACTTCTACACCAAATAAGCCTCCAGAAAATCCTACTTGGACTCTTGATGAAGGTGAAGAAATGCATAGGGACATAAATGAAATACAAAAGAATATGGATTCAATGGAATCTAAGTTGGATACTAAGATGGATTCAATGGAAGCTAAGTTGGATACTAAGATGGATGGTTTAAAAGGGGAGATCATGGAAGTATTGAAAAATTTTGTAACAGAGAAGACACCTGAAAGTGAAAATGGATCCCATGAAATTCATGATGAGGACACAAGGAAGGTGAATCAAGAATGGACAAACTCCAACTTTGGTTTGAAGACCAACCACATTCCTAAGATTGATATGAGGAAGTTTGATGGCAAGGACCTAATCACATGGATACTTCAGATGGAACAATTCTTTGATCTCCATAATGTGCCACATACACAAAAGGTACGAATTGCTTCTTTATATTTAGAACCTAATAGATTTGTATGGTATCAATGGCTCTATTCTCGCAAATCACTCGTCACTTGGACAATTTTCACGGAAGAAATGATAACACACTATGAGGATACAAGGAGCAATACCTTCTTTAGCCAATTGATAAATCTCAAGCAAAAGGGTTCAGTTACCGAGCACATTGAGAACTTCCATGGCAAGGGACCTAATCACATGGATACTTCCGATGGAGTGGAACAATTTTGATCTCCATAATGCCACATACACAAAAGGTAAATTTTGCTTCTTTATATTTAGAACCTTAATTGATTTGTATGGTATCAATGGCTCTATTCTCGCAAATCACTCGTCACTCTTGGACAATTTCACGTAAGAAATGATACCACACTATGAGGGATACAAGGAGCAATACCTTCTTTAGCCAATTGATAACTTCCAAGCAAAAGGGTTCAAGCATCGGTTACCATTGAGAACTTCCAAAGATTGAATATAAAGGTAACCAATATTCCGATGAGCACTTTATTACGTATTCATAGGAACTTTAAAGGATAACATTCAACATGAGGTCTTCGGGCTTGGGAACCCAAATCAATTGAGAATGCATTTAAGGTGGCAAGAAATGTTGAAAGTAAAAAATATGTATATGGCTACTAGAAGGACCAATCCTAACATCTATAGAGAGAACAATGCTCCTTCTTCTAAAACACCTCAACCTACAAGGCTTACACCTCCTCAACGCATTGGAGGAAAGAAAAGCAAAAAGGTTTATGCTTTAATTGCATTTTCAACAAGTACAAGAAGGGACATAAGTGTGGTGGAGAAGAAATTATTCTGCACATAGATTGTGAAGAGGAAGAAGAACAAGAACAAGAACCATCTCTAAGATGAAAAACGAAGCAATTTCGTCTGAAGAATTGACTCCCATGATCGGTAATGAATTGGAATTAACACTCCTCAAAACCCTCAAGATCAAAGGATAAGCACCAAAAGAAAAAGGTAATAGTCCTAACCTCTGATTTCCCTGGCTAAAGACTCATTATTTCATTCACTATAATTAGCCAAAGATCTCAATTGCTTTGTATATCCAAATACTGTGAGTTTCAAGTAATGATTGCAGCATGGAGGAACTATCAATTTCTCAGAAAAATGCAATAAGATCAATCTTACTATGGGGAATATGTAATGAATAGTCCAATGATTGCTATACCCATGGTGGTGCGGATGTTGTACTAGGGATCCAATGTTACAACTTCATAGGAATGATTTTAATTTTCAAGAACTTTCATGAAATTTTCACTTGAAGCTGAAAAAGAAATTGAGTTAAGAGGTATCACTGTGAAACCCAGTAAGGTGATAAGCTCCAAATCAAAGATGACAAAATTATTGAAAGGCATCAAGGCGCTATTGGTAATAACTATTCTGCACCAGATGCTTGAAACATCTAAGCCATCTATTCCTCAAGATCTCCAAAGGATCATTGATAAGCATTCCAAAGTATTTGAAGATATTCCCAAAGGTCTTCCACCCACCAAATCAGCGATCATGAAATTCACCTAATTCCCTGGAGTGTTCCTCCTAACATCAGCCATACATATACCCTACGCCTAGAAGAGTGAGATTGAGCGATGGTTGAAGAAATGTTAGAGGTCGGCATTATTAGACCTAGCCAAAGTTCTTACCGCACTGGTAATGGTGGTTCAAGAAAGATAGCTCATGACGATGTCCAGATTATAGAGATCAACAAGATCACTATTAAAGATAAGTTTCCCATTCCCATCATTGATGAAATTGTTATTAGATGAACTACATGCATAATCTATTTCACAAAAATTGATCTGCTCGTGGTATCATGACTAATGAAGGAAGAAGATATCCCAAAAACAACATTCAACTCATGAAGGCCATTATGAATTTTGGTCATGCCTTTGGCCTTACAAATGCACCTTCCACCATCCAAGGGTTGATGAATTCCATTTTCAAGCCCTTCCTTTGAAAAATTTGTGTTAGTATTTTTTGATGATATACTAATTCATAGAAAGTCTTGGGAGGATCATGTGCGACATGTTGACAAGGTACAACCAATAAAGGAGCAACAACTACATACGCTGCAAACCATCCAAATGTTTCTTGGAGTAAAGGAGGTAGAGTATTTGGGTCATATTGTATCTCAAGGAAGGTGTCAAGGTAGACCCTAACAAGATTAAGGCCATGATGGACCCGGCCGATTCCCAAAACATTAAAGAATCTTGTAGAGTGGATTTTCGGGCTCTGACAAGTTACTAACGCAAGTTTGTTCGAAACTATGGGAAGAATAGTAGCACATTTAATCCACACTAACTAAGAAGGATGCATTTTCATGGACTCCGTGAGGGCAACTAAATTTTTGAACAACTTTAAAGAGGGGTGATGTGTAAAGCTCCCCGGCCTTGACCACTCTAGACCGACTTAAAAACCTTATTGTGGAATGTGATGCCTTGGGAAATGGAATTGGTGTTGTCCTAATGCAAGAAGGCCCCCAGATTTTGAAAGCTTCCACTCAAGGGAAAGGACTTACACAAACCCATTTATTAGAAGGAAATGATGGCAATACTACATGCATTGAAGAAATGACATCCCACTCAATAGGTAGGCACTTCAAGGTCAAAATGTATCATGATAGTCTTAAATACTCTTGGAACAAAGACTATTCATAAGAACAACAAAATGGGTAACCAAGATATTGGGTTATGATTTGAAATCGCTTCATAAAGGAAGCAAAATGTTGTGGCGTGATGCACTCTCAAGAAAGGATGAATATGTTGAGTACTTTCTCTCGGTATATTCTCGGGATCATCCAACCCGATTGATAATAGAAGAAAGGGAAGGGATGACGTGAAGAATGACAAAAAGTGTGGACTCTCTATTCAAAGGTTGCAATGTGATTCCAAAGGCATCGAGCACATTTACATGGAAAAGATTCACTATGGTACAAAGATCACTTATAGTTATGTAAGAACTCCCAACCCAAACAAAAGGTACTATTGGAATTGCAATAACCTCTCCCAAAGAGGGAGGGCACTCTGATTTTGAAAACGCACTATAGAGTCAAGAAGGATTTTGGGATGGCCTCGAACCACGTTCAAAGGTTTCCAGGGTATGCATGTTTGGTGTGCCAAAAAATAAGGTGGAAACAATTAAGACCCCGTGTCTTTTAATAACCATTATCCATCCCAAGTCGGGCCACTGAGGAGGTTTTCCATGGATTTCATCACAGGATTACCAAAGTCCAAGGAAAGAGTGTCATTATGGTGATTGTTGATAGATCGACTAAGTACCACACCCTTTTGTGCACTCTCTCATCCCTTCAAAGCTAGTACAATTGCCACCACATTCATGGAGACAGCTCAAAAGTTACATGGCGTTTCACGTATTATTGTGGGTGACAGAGATCCCATCTTCAATAGACATTTTTGGACGCACTTTATTTTATTTTTTAAGTACTCAATTGGCTCATAGCTCATCCTATCATCCCTCAATTTGATGGACAACCGAGATAGTGAACAAATGTCCGGAAGCCTACCTTCAAGGCTTTGTCTCTCATAAACAAACCAATGGTTCAAATGGTTACCCTTGGCGTATCGGTGGATATAACACTTCCTTTCATAATGCAACAAAATGACACCATTTATGGCACTTTTGATACCACCCTCCTTCCATCACTTCTTCTCTAAAATAAAATCTAAGGTTCAAGTAGTTGGAAGATCACATCGAGAATCAACAACAAGTTCCTCCAAATCTTAAAGGACAACCCGACCATGGCAATAAATCGCATGAAACAACAAGTGATAAACATCGAAAGGAAAGAAGTTTGAAGTAGGGATTGGGTGTTTTAAGATCACAACCATACAAACAGATGTCCCTCAAGCAAATAAGAAGGATAATAAATTATCACCAAAGTACTATGGCTCTTTTATAAGGTGTTGGAAAAGATTGGTACTATGGCATACAAATTAGAGTTGTCGACATCTTCACGAAAGTACACCGCTTCCATGTTTCATGCTTAAAGAAGTTATAGGCTATTACATCTGGCTCAAACTATTTTTCCGTAACTTGACGCAGGGAAGGAAAATCATATTGGAGTCTGAATCCATCACTAACACACAAGAATTCACCACCGAGGAATAGATCCATTTCGCAGTATCTCATTAAATGGAGGAAACTATCGACCGAAGATACCACTTGGGAAGATGAGCCTTTAATACAAAAGCATCCAGATTTACTCAAGCGCTATGCATAACACTTGTTCTATGTCAGGGCATGTTGGCCCTAATATTGGCTCGCACTCTTTAATTGGGAATATTATATTAGTAATGTTATTTTATTTATGTCGGCTTTAGGCCATTAGTTGTAATTGATACCTCCTAGTCTCCTCATATATACCAAGGAGACATTTTCATTTTGAATCATCTTTTACTTGAACATTTAAGTGGGGTAAAAGGAGGTTGCCCCCTCGAAGAGGCTTATTATCTGAAATTATCTCTTTTTCAAGGCGTTGAGTGCTTTTTCTGAGGTTTTTCTATGCTATATTGATATTTGGTTCTTAACACTTTTTACATAAAAAATGAATGCCAAAACCCTAGGAATCCAAAAACCTAACCCTAAGAGATGAAGCGCCAAAATCCATGTGGGCCCCATTGGGGTAAGTTGGTACATCAACTTCTTGGGGTCGTAACTTTTGCATGCGATCTCTGTTTTAGGCACACGATATCCTCTTGGAAAGGTCTATCCGAAAACTACATATAATTTCGTCACACTTTGGATTTGTCCACATTGTTAATATGGCAAGCCCAAAAAAACTGTTTAGGGCCTCAAAACAACCACAAAAATTTAGGACCCGAAAAGCTAGAAAAAACTACCAAGATGAAAACTGAAACTGCCAAGATGACATCTGTATGTGAGCTAGTTGGAATAGGTATGTGGCCACCAATATCCACCTGGATCAATCCTCCCCCCTTAGGAAGAAATGGTATTCATTGCGTTGATTTTCCCCATGAGATGATGAAATTTCTGTTGAATTTTGCCACGGGTGAGCCACTTGCCTTGGTGCAGGAGCTACCCTACTTTTACAACACGATAAAGATGAAACTTCTGTTGGCGAGTGCCCTTGACTTATTTGTGAATGATATGATCAATGGATTCCTATTCCACATAGCCAGGGTTGAGCTATGTTGGTGTCAATTGTTTTTCTACCTTTGAGGTGTCCAATAATGGTGGAAAGTATGGCTGAAGGAGGTCCACATTAAACACTAGGTGAAAGCAAAGGAAGGGGGGAATGTCGAGCTCAAAATAATTGTCACCTGAAACCTTGGTGATGGTATAAGGTCCATAGAAAAGTGGAAGAAGCTTCCGATGGGGCCTTGTAAGGTGTTATTTCTTGAATTGCAACCAAACTTTATCTCCCACCTGAAACTTGTGTGGCACCCAATGTTGATCATGGCAATGCTTGTACTTGGCATTGGACTTTTGCAAAATATCCTGAACCTGTTGGTGATTGTGCTGGATCTGATCAATGAACTATGTAGCTTGGTCAACTTCCGTTGGAGTATGGGAAAAGTCTTCCTGGGTGACCGCAAGGGGTAGTGCAACATCCATGGGACCCAATGGTTGAAATCCCAACCCCACCTTAAAGGGGCTGTGTCCGGTTGAGCTATGCATGGATCTGTTGTAGCTGTGATGAACATAAGGAATAATCTCATCCTATGTGTCGGGATGCTTGGAATTGTACATTCGCAAGATATGCACGATCATCCAAATGACAAACTTGGTTTGGCCATCTTTTTGGGGGTGGAAGACAATGGATTTGGTGAGCTTGGTGTCCAACAGTGACTAGAGGCTCGACCAGAATGTGTTGAGGAACCAACTGTCCCAATATAAGATGATGGTTTGTGGTATCCCAAAATGTACCCACACTCGTTCGAAGAAGATATTGGGAGTGGGATATGCCGTGATGCTCTTCTTGCAGGCGATTAGAATTGTCATTTTAGAAAAATGATCAACCACTAGAAAAAAACAGTCATTTCTCCGCTTGGTTGACGGAAGGCCTGACATGTAGTCCATTGATATGGATTCCTAGGGCCTTTCAGGAGTAGGCAGAGGGGTGTATGTGATTTGTTTCTTAATGGATGATTTGACAATGGCGTAGGCAGTGCAGTACCTGATATACTTGCTGACATCCTGTTGAAGTTTCAACCAATAGAAATGTTGCTGCAACACTGCCACTATCTTTTCTACGCCGAAGTATCCTGCCACCCAACTGTAGTGGCATTCCCAAATCAATTTCACCCACTCGCTTGATGGAATACAAAGACGGACCAGATGGCACATCAGCCCGTCCTAAAGATGGAAATCAGTGACAACTGTGTTTGGGCCCAACATCTGGTAGGTGGCGTTGAAGTCAAGATCTCTCTCATAGAGTTGGGGCCATCTGGAGGTATTGTAGCCCTAAGAGTTTAACACCATGGTGAGTGTTGCAACTCACAGGCAGTTGAGACAATCAACTACGCGGTTGTTTCTTCTTGTCTTATACTTGAAGTTGAGATGGAACTATTGCAAGTATGTGGACCACTTTTGATGGTGGTCATTTTGCAATTTGGCTTATGTCTGCATGAACTATAGTGGATTAGGATTGGTGTGGATGAATGTCTCCTTCCCGAGAATGTAATGCCTCCACTGGCGGTAGGCTTGCACAATCAGGAAAATTTCTTTTTCGTAACTAGGTTACTTACAAACAATATCTGAAAGTGTCTCACTATGATAGTCTATAGAGTATTCGTTCTGAGTGAGAACTGCGCCTACAACATTGTCTGAAGCATCTGTCTTGATCTTAAAGGGATATTGTAGGTTCAGTAATGAGAGAATTGGGGCTGAGCACAAGCGCTGCTTCAAATCATTTAACGCTTATTGTTGTGACAATCCCCACATGAAATTTTCCTTAACATCGCCCCTGGTTACTTGGTTGAGGGCCCATGTAATATGGGAGAATCCCAAAACGAACCTGCAATAGAAATTGGCAAGGCCTAAGAATCTCTGAAGCTCAGTGAGTGTGGATGGGGTTGGCTAGTCACGAATGACCTGGATCTTGGATGGATCCACATACAACCCATGCTCATCAACAATGTAGCCTAGGTACTGGACCCTATCCATGCCAAAAGAGTATTTTTCCAACTTTCCATATAATTTGTGCTGCCGTAGAGTGTGCATAACCTACTGAAAATGCTGCAAGTGTTCCACCCAATTCTTGTTGTAGATGAGAATGTCATCTAGATACACCACCAAAAAATAATTGGTGAAAGGTCCCAAGATATCATCTATCATCCTCAGGAAAGTTGTTGGGGCATTCATCAAAACAAAGGGCATGACCATCAATTCAAAAATACCTTCTTTGGACTTGAAGGCATTTTTCCATACATCTATCTACTCTATTGGGACCTGATGGTAGCTCGATTTCAGATTAATCTTACTGAAGTATTTGGCCCCCTTGAGTTGGTGAAGGAGATCGCCGAGTCATGGAATCGGGTAATAGTTTCTGACTATGATTTTATTTAGGGCTCGATAATCGATGTAGAGTCGCCAGGTCCCGTCTTTCTTCTGCACAAGCACGATTGGGCTTCCACACGTTGATGAGATGGGTTGGATCTGCCCCTTTTGGAGAAGTTCTTGGATCTGAAGCTTGATCTTATCATTTTCTAATATAGAGCAAAGATAGACTAGCCCATTGGGTAGTGGTGCGTTGTTGGCCCTTGACCAAGTTTTGAGGAAAACTTGGTCATATTTGACCATTTTTGGGACTTTGACAGCCTGTCAAATATGGAGTGCAAGGCGAAGTGGATATTGTGGAAGCTAGACCCCCTTTTTGGGTTTTTAGGGATAATGTAACAGGACCGGGATGTCAGCCCATGGGTTTACCCATGTTTAGGCCCCTTTTTGTAATGTATAAGTAGAAGTCTCGGCTATGTAAGAAGGGACCTTTTTGAGGACACTTGAGAAGTGGCTTAGTGCTAAGAGCTGATCTGTGTGATATACTTGCAGAGTTGAGTGCAAGTATTGTAAGTGCTGAGTGCACAGATTGTAAGAAGGTTTTATGCTTAGAGCTACTTGGGGAAGGAGGATCTAGTGAGCTGCACAGATCTCCTGTCCTGCACGAAGTACGTTTTGAGGCTATGTTCTTGTAACCGATTGACCAACAATAATAGAGAAGAAGAGTTGGTGGACGTAGCCCCAGGGTGGGGGTGAACCACGTAAATTTGTGTGTCATGCTTTGTGCTGTTACTTACATGTTTTTTCCCTCTCTTGCTAAGTGCTATGACATGTTTAGATAGATTTACTTATGCTTTGTGCTTATTAGATGTGTATAGATGATATATTTGATGTATATGAAGTTGCTAAGTGCTTGGTCTACTAGATCCGGTCTGTTGTATGCTACTAAGTGCTGAATCATCTTAGATCTAAGTATATACTACAATGCTCTATGTTATCTGCGGAGTGAGATAAGGGTTAATTCTAGGTGAACTATTGATGCTAAGTGCTTTGTTAAGTGTGTAATCACAGATCTGTATCCCAGCTAAGGTTGCAGACACCTGAGACTTGCAATCGCCCCTGCCTCTACCTCGGGTGAGGCTTCATCTGCTTCATAGGTGTTGCCGAAAGGGCCGACAGTTAGGGTTTTGTTGGTGCGCTGCTATAGCGTTGAACCCTGGGTCTTCCCCTGTGCTAACAAATGGTTCCATTGCCGGGACCTGAAACTGTGATTGCTGGGAACTAAGGAAGAAGGAGATTTGTGCAAAGATTCGTCCTGAACTTGTGAAAACTCTGTGCATAGATCTGTCGCTCTAATGCGCAGTACTCTACTTGACCTATGAAGCTTTGTACTGAAGAAAAGAAGCCAGATCTGAAGAAAAGAGGTAATATCTATAAGCTTTGTGTTTTGATAAAGGTAAGAATAGTGAAAGGTTTTAGATTTGGAAGCTTTGTGCTCAATAAGTGGAAATTTTTGTTTCTGAAGCATGAATTTAGGTATGCTTGATAGATTTTGTCCTAGCTTGAAAACTAGGGCATTGTTAGATGAAAGAACGTTTGATATAAATAGATCTGATAAGAATAATGAAAGATATGTTATACCTATGCATAGAAAGAATGTTTGGACTAACGAGTGGATGCAGGATTCTAGAAAGAAATTTTTGTAGGCTAGCCATTATGATTCTAGTGCGCAGTACAGGAAAAGTTGGGGATCATTGAAGAGAAAGAGAGGATTAACTCTTTGTTACAGTTGCAGAAGACCAGGACATCTTGCTAAGGAATGCCCTGGGAGAAAACCTAGTTGCCTTTGTTGTAAGGCTATGGACCATGAAGTACTGGATTTCCCTAGAATGATTGCTAGACTTGAAAAGATGAATATGGAGCAAGCAAACCCTGGAGGAGATCAAGAGACTGAGATTATAGAAGAACCCCAGAAAGAATCAAAGATTATGTTACTGAAAATGAAAGAAACCCTGAATAAACATAAAGATGCCAGTTTGTCAGAGATCTTCAAAGAAAAGGATAAAATCGAAGTAAGAATAGGAGACTTTGACATTGACTGTGCTCTGGATGAGGAAACACAGATGAAAATTATGACAAAAAGCACTTGGGAAACCCTAGGAAGGCCTGCTATGGTTCCTTCACTAGGAAAAATAGGGTTGTTTAAAGGAAAAATGGTAACCCTATGTGGCAGGATTACCGAGATAGCTATAAGTACCCATGGAGCTTCGACAAAGGAAGAATTTGAGGTTATTAAATTTATTGAGGACCGTGCCCCATTTCCATATTTGTTTGGCAAGATCTGGATTGAAAAAGACCAGATCCGAAGAAAAGAAGAAAAGGAAGCCCTAGAACAGAAGAAGCAAGAACTCATGGAATTTATGACTAGAAGGATCGCCTACTTGATGGAAGAACAAGAGAACAAATCTAAGCTATTGGACACCAGGGACTTGGACGTCGAAGCTATACGAGAATTAGAGGAACCACAAAAGACTGAAATACCTCATCCATATGTTGAAGGAGTATTACCCTCGGATCTGAAGAAAGAATCTCAACAATGCAAAGTGACTATGTCGAGAGAAGATAGGAATCAGAACGGGAAAAGACAGACCGAGTTGAAGACTACCGGGAAGAAGGCTAGAAAATTAAGTAAGAAAAAAGTGAAGATTGAAAAGTTACAAGAGATCCCAGGTGGAACACTACAGAAGGAAAAATCACAGGAATTGAACTTTGCCGAGATATCGAAACAACGACATATGGCACTTAGCCATGGCGAAGCAATATAGCCGTTGGATCGATATACCCGTTCGAATTCCACCCCGAACGGATAGAAAAGCATTAAAGGATCACCGCCAGACCATTGGACCTCACCATAACGGATAGATCTACGATAATGGAAGCTTCATACCTATTGCAAGTAGATCGTTGATGAATTTCCTATTTATCTCGTCGCACAGTGCCCGAAGAACACTTTTGCCAATTGAAAATTCAAAGCCCGCATAACTAGTGGTTGTATACAATGTTCCTTGCAAGCAGATTGCTCATCCTAGTGTAGTATCTGAGATCATTGTGCCCCGATTAGCTTTTCCGAGTGCGTATGTCCGACGAGCTCACCACAGTTGAGGAATCCTTCATAGAGGTCCTTCTTGATTTAATGACGGAGAGAGTCATGTCAAAAAGAGGAATGTCCACCGGAGTCCAAGCATCATCGATGAGAGGAGTGCAAGCCTCCTCGTCGACTGCTAGAGCAGGAACATCTCGAGCCGACGTGGAAAGGAGAACTAATCATAAAGACGACATAACCAATGCGAAGTTAGTTCCATCCATCCTACCAGCTTACATACCCCCTCTGAGTGGTGCGATTAACAGGGACAGTGTCCCTAGAGACTTTGAATACACCCTAGTCACTGCATATCTACCGAAAGGAGTAGGCACCTACATCGCAGATCAAGACAAGGTTACATCGTTGAAGTTTTGTGACTTCAACCTGGGGTACCGTAAAGTTTACAACATGCTCGCCCCATATAAGTACTTGAAAATAACTAAGAGAAAGAATTCAAAGATCGTCCCTTAGTAATGGACGATGAACCTCGCACAGTCTACTTTGCTCAACGTTATGAAAATACCGTGCTTCAACAGACACCAGGAGGTGAATGCTTGTGTAAAATTTCTGCTAGCAAGTTACCACAGAGGATACCTGTGGTTAAACCGTCGCATAACTGTTGATCCGACGCTGATCAATAGGATCACCAGAATTGGCATGCAGGGCCCTGATCCCCAAGATTACTACCCTGGAAAGATCGCAGACCGCTCTCTTTCACAGAAAATTAAAGAAGCTTATGGAAATGTCGAGAAGGGCGTGCGAGGCTACAAGGTAGCCTCTATCGAAAGTGGTGTAGTGCGCCTCGCATGTCAACTGATCGCAGGAAAGCTGGTACGTAAGAATCGACCTACACAAGTATCAGGCTTTGTAGTTGACCTCGCAGGAAAATGCATAGAGGGACTACAGATGAACTGGGAAAAGTACCTGGTAAACCAGCTAGAGATTGACTGTAGAGAAGCCCAAGATCAGGGGCATGAATTCCATTTTAGATGGCTTCTAATACTGATCGATTTTGTTGCATGGGAGCTACCGGAAGGAAAAACCTTCTCGGACCTCGACCCCTTTGAGCCACTAGCTGCAAAGTTCAGTACATTGTGGTATTCGACTGACATGAACAAACAATGGAAATCGAATGCCATTTTCCACACGTATTATAACCAATTGAAAGAAATCATAGGGGGTGAACCTTGCATAACCCTGAACACTTTACAAAGGTTCCGACCTCTGATAAATTTCAACGTGGACCACCACTTTATATACCGAACTCCACGCGCCGATGAGCACCAGGAACAACTTCAGTCCTATTATAAGCTGACAGAAGAAGAGCTAGAAGAGATCACCAAGGAATGGTCGACGGACCTCCCTGTTGCAACAGATCCAACGGACATTTCATACATCAACAACCCAGAAGCTGTACATGACACACCTGGGCCCAGTAAGACAAAGAAGACGAAGAAGCCTGAAGAGGTTCAGGATGTAGATAGCAGATCTGTAAGGATGACTTCCGTCACACCAGATCAAGGAGGTAATGGCGAAGACCTAGAGGAAGTTGAACAGAGACTGGAAGATGAAGTCGAAGTTATAAAGAAGAGAAAAGGGTCACCTCCGAAGTCTCCCAACCGGAAGAAATCGAAAGCAACTGTAACTAAGATGCAGACCACACTCACTTCGGATGACTTCAGTTTCCTCCTCGCAACTATGAATGAATCCATAGAAGAGATAACATAAAAGCAGGGAGCGAAGCAGGAGAAGTTATATAAAAGGATTGAAATTGGGCTCCAAGAAGTGCAACATGCACTCTAGTCTAGCCGCGCAATCTCCACTGCACCTCTGCCAGAAGGAACAATAGAAGTGGGAGAAGAATCAGTTCAACTCCATAATATTGCTGATACATTCGATGTATGCCTTCGACATGCACAGAAAGAAAAAGCGCAGGTTACTCAGGCCTTAAATAAAGTACAAGAGGAAATCATAGAACAACTCCGAGCCACGCAACAAGAGAAGGATGCTCTTCAAGCAAAATTTGAAGAAGATAGAGCGAATATCCAAAAGGAGAAAGAGAAACTGCTCGCAAAGAAGATCGAGATGGAATAAGAAGTTAACCGAGCATTTCGCTCCGTCACTGGCTTAGAACAAAAGAGAGAAGAACCCTTCAAACGTCAAGTGATGAAGCTTGCTGAAGTTATTCAGCAGCTTTAGCAAAGGGTTGTGGAATTAGAGCTTCAAACTATACCAAATACCCCGCAAGAAGTGCGTAACCAACGAGAATTGAATGCTTAGAGTGTAGTCAATAGGATTAAAATACTTGCTATAGAATGCAAACAATTAAGTAGCAGAAGCGCACAGATATATGAACAACTATCTGAAGACCTATAGTTGAAGAAATTGGAGTCCCAACTCTAGGAAGCAAAGTAGCACGCAGATACAATACAGGTGCAGCTCAAGGTCTTGTCACCCATTGAGAGGATGAAGAGATCCTAGGAACAACGCACCGCCCAACAACGCGTTCTTACCACGCATAACAGAGTGATGGAAGTCACCCAGAAACTCTAGCCGAGCCAGGAGGCGACCTATCTACTGTTTGAAGAAATTGAAGGCCAAGGAACATTACTAGAACAAGTAGTTGTTACAGTTGAGCAACAACTAGAAGGACCTATCAGCGAAGCAATTATTTAGGAATTCACTAAGCAAGAAGCAGTAGCACAGAGACAAGTTGAAGCAGCTCGAGCCAAGCTCGAGACCTTTGAGGCAAAGTTACCCAGACCTGAGTGACTCGGGACGAGTCACAGGTGAGTGTTGGGGGCCTGTTGGCCCTTGACCAAGTTTTGAGGAACACTTGGTCATATTTGACCATTTTTGGGATTTCGAAAGCCTGTCAAAGATGGAGCGTAAGGCGAAGTGAAGATCGTGGAAGCTAGACCCCCTTTTTGGGTCCTTTTTGGGTTTTTGGGGATAATTTAACGGGACCAGGATGTCGGCCCATGGGTTTACCCATGTTTAGGCCCCTTTTTGTAATGTATAAGTAGAAGTCTAGGCTATGTAAGAAAGGACCTTTTTGAGGACACTTGAGAAGTGGCTTAGTGCTAAGAGATGATCTGTGTGATATACTTGCAGAGCTGAGTGCAAGTATTGTAAGTGCTGAGTGCATGGATTGTAAGAAGGTTTTATGCTTAGAGCTACTTGGGGAAGGAGGATCTAGCGAGCTGCGCAAATCTCCTGTCCTACATGGAGTAGGTTTTGAGGCTTTGTGCTTGTAATCGATTGGCCAACAATAATAGAGAGGAAGAGTTGGTGGACATAGCCCCAGGGTGGGGGTGAACCACGTAAATCTATGTGTCATGCTTTGTGCTGTTACTTACATGTGTTTTTCCTCTCTTGCTAAGTGCTATGACATGTTTAGAAAGATTTACTTATGCTTTGTGCTTATTATATGTGTATAGATGATAGATTTTATGTATATGAAGTTGCTAAGTGCTTGGTCTACCAGATCCAGTCTGTTGTATGTTGCTAAGTGCTGAATCATCTTAGATATAAGTATATACTGCAATGCTTTGTGTTATCTGCGGAGTGAGATAAGTGTTAATTCTAGGTGAACTATTGATGCTAAGTTCTTTGTTAAGTGTGTAATCACAGATCTGTATCCCAACTAAGGCTGCAGACACCTAAGTCCTGCAATCAACCCTGCCTATACCTCGGGTGAGACTTCATCTTCTTCGCAGGTGTTGTCGAAAGGGTCGGTAGTTAGGGTTTTGTTGGTGCACTGTTGTAGCGTTGAACCCTGGGTCTTCCCTTGTGCCAACATGCGTCGAGGGTTAGATCGATTGAATGTTTGACCTGACAGTTTAGAAGTACCCCCATGGGTGAGAAGAAGATGTCTTTGTATTATTCCACGACCTTATCCACTTGATTTTGCTGCATGGAGAGATCAGCCGCAGAGGCCATGGATATGGCTACAACCATCCACTCACTTCGAGAGTGAATCATGAATAAGACAAACTTATCAGTCTGAGAGATGAACTTCCTGCATTACTTGACATAGATCAAGGAAATGATAGTAGGTGGGACTATGCCAGGTATATTGTACAATTTCCTATTCAAAGTAATAATAACATTGCGAGGCATCGACTCCTATGCAACATGACATTTCCATAAATAAGATTGGCCCAAAATAATATCACAAACTTCAAGGGGATCAACATCACACAATACCTCATATTTGAAGGGATTGATGATGTAGGACATGCGACACTATTGGCTGACGTGAAGGTTGCTTCCTTGGAGGAGCCATCCGATGGTGTATGGCCACGGGTGTGACGTTGTCAGCAGGTCTAGCTGCTTGACAAACTCTACTGATATGAGGTTATTTTAGCTGCCTCTATCAACGATTAAGTGCAACGAAGTACCCTTCACCCACATCTGTGAATAAAATAAGTGATCACCTTCCTCTGGCACATTAGGTTCACTGGTATGGATCTTGGTGGTAGCAATGGTGGCACTAGGTTCCACGTAAATAACCTGCGTCTGATTCATAGGCTTTCACCTCAACCACCAATGACTACTTTGAGTGGCAATCAACAATATTATTCCAAGGTCTCTTATGGAAGTCGCACCACTTCCCGCTGTCTTTCTTCATCTTTCCATTGTCCTTCTTTGTTTGTAGCTTACACTAGTTCTCCCTAGGCTATCCATATTTTCTTTTCCCTTTGTTCCATAGGTTGGCGCTTCCCTTTCCCTACTTCTTCTATGAGGGGTTCCCAAACCCAAACTGTCGCGTATTTTGTTTAAGCTTATGCTCAATTTCGATGACATATCGATAGGTCGAGCCCAAGGATGAGATCTCCAAAAAATCCATTTTTGTCTAGAGGTATCTATGCAGACCGTCGCAATATTTGAGCACCAGATGTCGCTCAGAATATTTGATATCCATCTTGGTGTGCAAGGTATGGAAGATATTTGTGAACTCTGGGACTGTTTGGTCCCTTTCCTACTACAGTGTGGTCCATCTTGTATACAGGTCGTCATAACTTCCAACATGGTAGTATTGTTCCTTAATAACATCCCTGAAGGACTCCTAGGTGAGTGCGACTATAAATAATTAGGGTTCCTATATTTCCTTTTTCTTATAGAAAGTTTCCCAACAATATTTGACATGGGGGATGACTTTGAGGAGTGAAAATGTAATCTTTTCTCTATTGGAAAGGTTATGGACAGAAAAATACCCATCTAGTAGATTCAACCATTTGTCTGCAACATGTGTGTCTATCTGACCTTCAAATATAGGAATATCAAAGTTGATCTATACGTTGAAGGGGTCAGAGCTTCCGCTCGAGGAAGATGCATCGCTCGTTGGTAGCCATCGAAGGATTTGCACAAAACTATCCATCATGTCATTCCTTTGTTGCGCGAGGCCTTCCTCGAGCAACAATTTGAAAGGATCTCCTGTCCCGTCGTATTTATTTTCTCTCGCCATGGAAGGTTGCTTGGGGGTGTGATAGATTTTTTCCTCGAGAGTAACAAGCTCGAGACCCAACTCTTTGTACCCTGACCTAGTCGGGGACATGCACTAAGAACGACAAGGAGTATACCGCTCTGATACCACTGATCTAGAGTTTATGAGCATAATGAAATGGATACAGATCTATATTATGAACACATAGATACAATTAACAATAATAGAGATACAATAAAACTTGGCTTCTATTCAATAAAGCAATAAGTTGAAACTGTAAAATGCATACTGAAACAAGCTTTCTAGAATGGTGGCGGTTTATGTCTGAGATGAGTTGTGACGACTGCACTCATTTGCAAGAAGATGATTACAATGAGGCTCCAAAGGCCTTATTACATCAAACATGAATGCCAAAAATCTAGAAATCCAAAAACCTAACCCTAGGAAATGAAACACCAAAAGCCATGTGGGCCCCGTTGGGGTAAGTTTGTACATAAACTTCTTGAGGTCATAACTTTTGCATACGATATCCATTTTAGGTGCACGATAGCCCATTGGAAAGGTATATCCTAGGAATAAAATTATTCCGTCTCACTCTATATTAAATGATAGTGTAACTATGGCGGGTACAAAAAACGTTGTTTAGGGCCTAAAAACGACCTCGAAATTTTAGGACCCGAAAAGCTAGAAAAAATTGCCAAGATGAAAACTGAAGCTGCCAAGATGAAATTTGCATGTGAGCCAATTGGAATATGTGGGTTTTCATTGAAATACACTTGGATAAATCCTCCCCCCTTAAGAAGCAATGGTCTCCATTGCGTTGAGTTCCCCCATCATATAAGAAAATATTTGTTGAATTTGGCTCTGGGTGAGCCACTTGCCTTGGTGCAGGAGCTGCCCTACTTTGAAAACATGATAAAGCTGAAACTTTAGTTGGAGAGTTCCCTTGACTTGTGTGTCCATGATATGATCAATGGATTCCTATTCCATCCAGTCAAGGTTGAGCTCTTTCGGTGTCAAATATTCTTCTATCTATGAGGTGTCCAATAATGGTGGAAATTATGGCTGAAGGTGTTCCACATTAAATACTGGGTGCAAGATAAGGAAGGGGGGAATGTTGAGCTCAAAATCATTGTCACCCACAACCTTGATGATGGTATAAGGTCCATAGAGGATTGGACAAATCTTCCAATGGGGCCATGTACATTGTTTTTTTTGCAAGTGCAACCAAACTCTATCTCCCATCTGAAACTTGCGTGGCACCCAATATTTATCATGCGTTGCTTGTACTTGGCATTATACTTCTACAAAATACCTTGAACTAGTTGGCGGATGTGCTGGATCTGCTTAATGAACCAGGTAGCTTTGTCGGCTTTAGTTTGAGTATGGAAAGAGTCTTCTTGGGTGTCTGCAAGGGGTAGTGAACATCCATGGGACCCAATGGTTGAAATCCCAACTGTACATGAAAGGGGTTGTGCCGATTGAGATATGTATGGCTCTATTGTCGCTGTGATGAACATAGGGAAGAATCTCATTCCATGTGTGGGGATGCTTGGAATTGTAAATGCGTAGGATATGCACGATCATTCGATTGATGACCTCGATTTGGCCATCCCTCTCCGGGTGGAAGGTAGTGGATTTGGTGAGCTTGGTGTCCAATAGTGACCAACGGCCCGAACAGAATGTGTCGAGGAACTGGATGTTCCGATATGGGACGATGGTTTGTGATATCCCAAAATGTACCCACACTTGTTCAAACAAGAGCTTGGTAGTGGCCTATGTTGTGATGCTCTTCTTGTAGGCGGATAGAATTTCCATTTTAGGAAAACGATCAACCATCACAAAACACAGTCATTTCCCTGCTTGGTTGATGGAAGGCCCAAAATTTAGTCCATTGAGATTGATTCCTAGGGCCTTTCAAGATTAGGAAGAGGGGTGAACATGCCTTGTTTCTTAATGGTCGGTTTGGCAATGGTGCAGGAAGTGAAAGACCTAATATAGTTGCCGACATCCTGTCGAAGTTTTGACTAATAGAAATGTTGCTGCAACATTGCCACTGTCTTTTCTACATTGAAGTGTCCTGCCACTCGACTATAACAGGATTCCCAAATTATCTTTGCCTGCTCGGTTGATCGAATGTAGAGATGGCCTAAATGGAACAATTATCCGTCGTGAATATGGAAATCAGTGACAACTGTGTTCGCACCCAACTTCTGGTAGGTGGCGGCGAATTTAGGATGTTTCTCATAGAGTTGGGGCCATCCAGAGATCTCGTGGCCACAAAGAGTTTAGCGTTGTGGTGAGTGCTGCAATTGGTGGGTGGCCAAGGCAATCAACGAAGTGTTTGGTGCTTCCTATCTTATACTTGATGTTGAGATGGAACTGCTGCAAGTATGTGGACCACTTCTGATGGCCTAAATGGCACAATTATCTGTCTTGAATATGGAAATCAATGACAATTGTGTTTGCACCCAACTTCTGGTAGGTGGTGGAAAAGTCAGGATGTCTCTCATAGAGTTGGGGCCATCCGGAGGTCTCGTGGCCACAAATATTTTAGCATCGTGGTGAGTGCTGCAATTGGCAGGTGGTCGAGGCAATCAACGAAGCGTTTGGTGCTTCCTATCTTATACTTGATGTTGAGATGGAACTGCTGCAAGTATGTGGACCACTTCTGATGGAAATTATTCTACAATTTTCCCCATGTTTGCATGAACTGCAACAACTTATGATCAGTGTGGATGATTGTCTCCTTCCCAAGAATGTAATTCCTACATTGGCGGTAGGCTTGATAAATGGAGTACATTTCTTTGTCGTAAGTAGGGTACTTACAGATGAAATCTTATAGTGTCTCACTATGATAGGCCACAGGGTGTCCATGCTGAGTGAGAACTGTGCCCACATCATAGTCTGAAGCATATGTATCGATATCAAAGGGTTGTTGCAGGACATGTAATGAGAGCGTTGGGGCTGAGCAGAAGCGTTGCTTCAAATCATCGAACATTTGTGACATGCCCCACATGAATTTTGGCTTACCACCACCCTTGGTTACTTGGCCGAGGGCCCATGTAATATGGGAGAATCCCAACACGAACCTGCGATAGAGATTGGCAAGGCCCAAAAAGCTCTGAAGCTCGGTGAGTGTTGTTGGGGCTGGCCAGTCATGAATGACCTAGATCTTGGCTAGATCTACATGCACCCCATTCTCATCAACAATGTAGACTTGGTACCAGACCCTGTCTATGCCGAAGGAGCACTTTTCCAAATTTTCATATAGCTTGTGTTTCCGTAGAGTGTGCAGAACCTCCTGAATATGATGCAAGTGTTCCGCCCAATTCTTGTTGTGGATGAGGATGTCATTTTGATACACCACCAAAAATGAATTGGTGAAAGGCCACAAGATATCGTTCATCATCCTCATGAAATTTGCTGGGGCATTTGTCAAACCAAAGGGCATGACCAACCATTCAAAAATACTTTCTTTGGACTTGAAGGAAAATTTCCATACATATGTCCGCTCTATTGGGACTTGATAGTAGCCAGACTTCAGATCAATCTTACTGAATTATTTGTCCCCCTTGAGTTGGTCAAGGAGATCGTCGATTCAGGGAATTGAGTACCGATTCCTAACTGTGATTTTATTTAGGGCCAATAATCGATGTAGAGTTGCCAGGTCCACATCTTTCTTCTGCACAAGCATGATTGGGCTTCCACATGGTGATGAGCTAGGTCAAATGTTCCCCTTTTGGAGAAGTTATTGGAACTAATGCTTGATCTCCTCGTTTTCTAATAGAGAGTGGCCATATACTGACCCATTGTGTAGTGATGCATCGGGGGTTAGATCGATTGAATGTTTGATCTGACAGTGTATAGGTACCCCAGTGGGTGAGGAGAAGATGTCTTTGTATTCTTCCATGACCTTATCCACTTGTTTTTGATGCGTGGAGAGATCGATCACGAAGGCCATGGATGTGTCTACAACCTTTCACTCACTTTGAGAGAGAATCATGAAGAAGAAAAACTTCTTGGTGTGAGAGATGACCTTCCTGCATTGCTTCGCAAAGATCAAGGAAATGTCAGTAGGTGAGACTACCTCGGGTATCCTATATAATTTCCTGTTCAAAGTAATAATAAAATTTTGAGGCCTTCATATACAACATGAAATTTCCATAAACAAGGTTAGCCCAAAATAATATCACAAACTTCAAGGGGAGAAACATCACACAATACCTCATATTTGAAGGGCTTGACGCTGTAGGATAAGCGACATTGTTGGCTAATGGGAAGATCACTTCTTTGGTGGAGCCATCCGATGGTGCATGGCTGTGGGTGCAACGTTGTCAGTAGGGCCAACTACTTGAAGAACTCCACTGAGATGAGGTTCTTCTAGCTACCGCTATAAACGATGAAGTGCAACGGAGTACCCTTCACCCATATCTGTGAATGAAAGAGGTGCTTTCCTTCATCTGGATTATCAGGTTCACCAGGCTAGATCTTGGTGGTAGCAGCTATGGAATTGGGTTCTATGTCAACAATCCGTCTCCCCTTTGCTTGTTCTAACTCTGAGTCAGAATCTGCATCTGATTCATAGGCTTTCACCTCAACCACCAATGACTGCTTTGAGTGACAATCAACAATATTATGGCAGGGTCTCTTATGGAAGTCACACCACTTCCCGATGTCTTTATTCATCTTTCCATTGCCATTATTTGTTTGCGACTTAGAATGGTTATCCCAAGGCTATCTATATTTTCTCTACCCTTTTTTCTGCAGGTTGGGGCTATCCTTTCCGTGCTTCTGCTATGAGGGGTTCCCAGACCCAAACTACCGCATCTCTTATTTAAGCTTCTACTCGATTTTGACAATAGATCAATAGGCGACACCCAAGGATGAGATGTCCAGAAACTCCATTTCTTTATGGATGTATATATGCAGACCGCCGAGGTATTTGAGCACCATATGTCACTCAGAATATTTGATACCCGACTTGGTGCGCAAGGTATGGAAGATATTTGTGAACTCTGGCACTGTTTGGTCCCTTTCCTGCCGCAATGTGGTCCATCTTGTATGCAAGTCGTCATAACTTCCAACAGGGTAGTATTGTTCCTTAATATCATCCCCAAAGGACTCCCAAGTGAATGCGACTGTAAATAATGAGGGTTTCTCTATTGTATTTTTCTCATAGAAAGTCTCCCACCAATCTTTGACACTGGGGACGACTTTGAGAAGCACAAACGTAATTGTTTCTATATTGGAAAAGTTATGGACAAAAAAATACCCTTCTAACAGATTCAACCATTTGTCTATAGCATCTACGTCTATTTGAACTTCAAATATAGGAATATAAAATTTGATCTATACCTTGAAGGGGGCAATGCTTCCGCTTGAGGAAGATGCACCGCCTGTTGGTAGCCGTTGAAGGATTTGCGCAAAGCCATCCATCATATCGTTCCTCTGTTGTGCGAGGGATTCCTCGAGAAACAATTTGAAAGGATCTTATGTCCTGTTATATTTATTTTCTCCCACTATGGAAGGTCGCTTTAGCGTGTGAGATATTTTGTCCTCAAGATAAACAAGCTCGAGATGCAACTCTTTGTACCTTGACCTCGTCGAGGACATGCACTAAGAACGACAAGGAGTAGACCGCTCTAATAGCACTGATCTAGATTTTATGAGCATAATGAAATGAATACAAATCTATATTATGAACATAGAGATACAATGAAAAATAACAGAGACACAGTAAAACTTGTCTTCTATTCAATAAAAAAAATGCTGAAACTATAAAATGTAAATTGAAACAAGCTTGCTAGAATGGTGGCAGCTTATCTATGAGATGAGATGTGATGACTGCACACATTCACAAGAAGATGATTATAATGAGGATACAAAGACATTTTTACATCAAACATGAATTCCAAAACCCTATATATCCAAAAACCTAACCCTAGGAGATGAAGCGCCAAAAGCCAAGTGGGCCTTGTTGGGGTATATTGGTACATCAACTTCTCAGGGTCGTAGATTTTGCTTACGATATCCGTTTTAGGTGCATGATAGCCCGTTGGAAAGGTTTATCCGAGGAATACACATTATTCCATCACACTCTAACAATAATTATATTGTGATTGTGGTGGGCCCAAAAAACGTTGTTTAGGGCCTCAAAACGACCCCAGAAATTTAGGACTCGAAAAGCTATAAAAAAAATGCCAAGATGAAAACTGAAGCTGCCAAGATGACATCTATATGTGAGCTAGTTGGAATAGGTGGGTGGCCATACATATCCATATGGATCAATCCTCCCCCCTTAGGAAGGAATGGTCTCCATTGCATTGAGTTCCCCCATTAGATGAGAAAATTTCTACTGAATTTGGCCTTGGGTGAGCCACTTGCCTTGTTGCAGGAGCTCCTCTGCTTTGAAAACACAATAAAGATGAAAGTTTTGTTGGTGAGTGACCTTGAATTGTGTGTCCATGATCTGATAAGTGGATTCCTGTTACATGGAATCAAGGTCGATCTCTATCGGTGTCAACTGTTCTGCTACCTTTGAGGTGTCCAATAATGGTGGAACGTATGGCCGAAGGAGGTCAACATTAAACACTGGGTGCAAGCCAAGGAAGGGGGGAATGTTGAGATCAAAATCACTGTCACCCGCAACCTTGGTGATGGTATAAGGTCCATAGTGGAGTGGACGAAGCTTCCGTTGGGGCCATGTAAGGCATTAATTTTGCAAGTGCAACCAAACTTTTTCTCCCACCTGAAACTTGTGTGGCACCCGATGTTGATCATGGCGCTACTTGTACTTGGAATTGGACTTCTGCAAAATATCCCGAACCTCTTGGCAGATGTGTTGTATTTTCTCAATGAACCAGGTAGCTTTGTTGGATTCAGTTTGAGTATGGGAAGAGTCTTCCTGGGTGGCCACAAGGGGTAGTGAAAAATCCATGGGACCCAATGATTGAAATCCCAACCCCACTTGAAAGGGGTTGTGGATGGTTGAGTTATGTATGGCTCTTTTATAGTTGTGATGAACATAAGGAAGAATCTCATCCCATGTGCAAGGATGCTTGGAATTGTACATGCGTAGGATATGCACGATCATCCAATTGATGGCCTCGGTTTGGCCATTCGTCTGGGGGTGGAAGGCAGTGGATTTGGTTAGCTTGGTGTCCATCAGTGACCAGAGGCTCGACAAAAATTTATTGAGGAACCGACTGTCTCAATTTGAGACGATGGTTTGTGGTATCCCAAAATGTACACACACTCGTTCGAAGAAGAACTTGGTAGTGGCCTCTGCTATGATGCTCTTCTTGTAGGAGACTAGAATTGCCATTTTAGAAAAATGATCAACCACCACAAAACAAAGTCATTTCCCCACTTGGTTGATGGAAGGCCCAACATGTAGTCCATTGAGATGGATTCCCAAGGCCTTTAAGGAGGCCTTTAAGGAGTAGGAAGAGGGGTGTACATGCCTTGTTTCTTAATGGCTGGTTTGGCAATGGTGCATTCAGTGCAGGAACTAATATACTTGCTGACATCCTGTTGAAGTTTCGTCCAATAGAATTGTTGCTGCAACATTGACACTGTCTTTTCTATGCCGAAGTGTCATGCCACCCGATTGTAGTGGGATTTCCAAATCAACTTCACCTTCTTGCTTGATGGAATTTAGAGATGGCCCTGATGGCACAGTAGCCCATCCTAAAGATGGAAATAAGTGACAATTGTGTTTGTGCCCAACATATGGTAGGTGGCGACGAAGTCACGATCTCTCTCATAGAGTTGGGGCCATCCAGAGGTCTTGTGGCCGCAACAGTTTAGCACTATGGTGAGTGCTGCAATTGGTGGGTGGCTAAGAAAATAGTCACTTTATGTCTCCTAATTCACCCACAAAGTGAACTAATAGTCACTTTAGGATAAAATGACCAAATTTCATTTTTGACTTAAATATCCTAAGTCAAAGTGAAATTAGACATAAAGTACAAGGGACAAGGGTACCGACATATCCCTCTTGTGGTTATAGGCTCAAAACCACAAGGGAAACACTTCTCGAGGTACACCAAAACTCAACACTCCCTCTTACAGAGGAAAGTGTTTCTCACCAATCAATCTTGTCCCAACTGTGGATTTCCTTACCTCCTGGAAAGGCCTAGGTGAGTATGGTTGTACCCTCTCATTAAAGTGGCCTCTATCTTTGATCTGCTTGACCTGTCCTGACACTGATCTACTCAACATGCCCTGACATTGATTTACCGACCGACCTGTTCTCTAGATGGAAGTCCATCTCCACCTACATGAGATCGCCTAGATCTTGGCATCTCACCAAATATCTCTCCCTCAACATCTCACCAAAGGTCTCTAGGTCTTGGCATCTCACTAAGATCCTCTGGATATTGGCATCTCACCAAAGATCCTCACCTTGGTCTCTCACCAAGAGACCTCCTCCTGAAGTGGATCATGAACCCGATCTGCTCGTCTCCATAGCCAAGTGAGGCTCAAGCATTTGTGGTGCCTTGCTCCTCCTCCTCATCAATATCTAACGCTCTGAATCCCTTGCACCAACCCTCTGTCTCGGTAACTATGAAACTGAAGTTGTCCCAGGTGGACCAATCACTCATGAAGATGGTGTCCTCGAAAAATTAGTCTAAGCTCCCTCTGAATAAATACTCTGAGTCAATAGGTCCTCCTGAACCCTATCTCCCCACCGAACGCTGGATGGTGCATCAACATAACAATAACTAACGAATGCACACTCTCTCACAAACTGTGCATCAGACTCCTCTTCCTCGACTGTCACTGCAATACCACCATGCCGCTTCTTCTTCTTCCTCTTGGGACACTGTCCAACATAGTGCCCCATCTCACCACAAGAAAATCATATCACTTTGCTTATGTCCTTCTTCTGCCCACTGCCACTCTCCTTTGGCTGGGTCCCTCCCTTGGGACCCTATATCGCACCCTCTATGATCTTCTTCTTTCCCTTTCACCAAAGAGAAATATCCTCATCCCCCTCAGGCATATGATGCTGTCCTAAAAACTCAGAGCTGCACCTCAAATCCTCCTGTACAAAGTCATCCCAAAATATCTCCCAAGTAGGCATGACCTCCTGGGAAACAATTCCTCATACAAATGAACCCCAAGGTTTGGAAAATATATTCAAAGATGTCCTCACCAAAAAGTGTGGATCCACAATCTCTTCGACTGCTACTAACTCATCTCTGATCTAAGTGAATCTGCCTAGGTATGATGTGAATGTCTCGAAATCGATCATTTGAATGCCCCTAAGCTTGTCCCACAAAACCATCTTTCGGTTATGGTTTGGACTCTGGTAAAGATTGCACAAGGATGCCCATATCTCATATGCATAGTATTTACTAGTCATATGGGGAATGATGTGGTCCCTCACCACATTACAAATAGTCCTCTTCGCCTTGATGTTTTTCTTCCTGAAATCTACATCCAACAATGGTGATGGAGCAGGTGTAGGAGGAATCACCACAAGAGCTTGAACTATATCCCATAGTTCAAGGTCCTCCAAGACGAATGTGATCATGGTCTTCCAAGGGGACTAGTTAATAGCTCTGTCTAGCCTATCCTCTGCTCACATCTGGGACACAAACATGGCTGTCCACTAAATATTACACTGAAGCTGACACTGATTCTCACACTAATGCGAAAAATACAAAAGAACTCAACCTCACCACTTGACACACAAGCATAATTAAGGTTGTCCAAACGTGTCCACAAAACAATCCTACAACTGTCCAACAAATATTCCCACAAGTTGTCCACTAACTCTGCCAACAAGCTCTCTCAAAACTGCCCACAAGATTCTCTAGAAATCAACAAGTTTTCCCCAAAAAGGATGTGATACCATGAATAAAAATGAGGTACTATGAGGCTACCAACTAACGTGTATCTTTGACCTTGATATTGTCTCTAAGTTTCAATCTTCAAAACTGTCGTTTTCTCTTTTTAGGACAACAAACAGTTTAGTAACTTTCTGCCCATAATTTTTATTGGTTAAGTGTTCTTTGAGGTTCCCTTGCAAATGTTTTTGAACCGGTGGTTAGCACATGCAATGTATATAAAAACAAGTAACACTCCTCTATATATTTAAAACATAAATAAGATGATATACACTATAAGCATGCATGAAATGAACACAAGTGTTTTTGGTCAACATGACCCTAGATAAAACCCCCCTGGGGAAAACCAGTTTGGAATGGAAGTATATATAAGTGGTGTCTAAAGCAAAATATACAACAAGAAATACAATATGATGGAACCTGTATACAAAGAAAGCTCCTCTCGAGACTTGCCAAAGGATCCAGGAAGAAATGTTCCCAAGACTAGTGCGCCTCATCCCCTTGTTGCCAAATCCATTGAAGTGATGCACCCTTGACCCTGGATGCTCTGAGGAAGAATCCCTTGCAAAAAATGTGCTCTTGTGTGCTACCTCTCCACTAAAACAAACATATTTGCAATCCTCCAAGTGTAGCTCCTCCCTGCTAGGTGTGCTCCCTCCTCCAAGCAAGTGTGATCACCACTAAATAATGAGAGCCAAAGCCTCCTAGAGCCCTCTATGGAAGGAGACACCCTTTCTTCCCTCTCTTAATGCTTCTAGCCTCATCCTCATACTCCCTCTCAAGATCTCCAAGTGACTAAATGAATGAATGAGCCTCCAAAGGCCTCTTGCTCCCTCCTTGAGCAAATCAGAAGGAAACCTAAATGTGGATGGCTTGGATCATCCCAAGCCATCCCTAATAAATGGTTGAGATCATCCCACAATAATCTCAAATCAAAACCCACTTTGGTTTAAGTTCCCCAAGTTCACTTTATGTCTCCTAATTCACCCACAAAGTGAATTAATAGTCACTTTAGGCTAGAATGACCAAATTTCACTTTTGACTTAAATATCCTAAGTCAAAATGAAATTAGACATAAAGTACAAGGTACAAGGGTACCAACATCTCCCTCTTGTGGTTAGAGGCTAAAAACCACAAGGGAACCACTTCCTGAGGTACGCCAAAACTCAACAATTTCATGTAGGTGTTAGAGACTCTAGAAAATCACAAGTTGTTGGCTAACCTTAGGAAATGTGATTTTGCTCAACAATCATTGGTGTAGTTGGGTATGTGATTGGTGGAGGGGAACTTACGATATATCATGCGAATATGGATGCCATCCTCAAGTGGCTCATTCCTACCAATGTCACTGAATTTAGGAGCTTTGTTTGGGTAGTGCAACACCTACAAAAGTTTATAACATCCTTTTCAGTTGTAGTTGCACCATTTCATGCCATATCAACTAGTGGTAAGTGTTTCTAGTGGGGGAGGAATCGACATAAATTTTTTGATGAACTAAAATGGAATATTAGTCAAGCACTAGTTCTTTCATTACCTAATTTACATAAGCCTTTTGAAGTGGATATGGATGCAAGTGGATATGCTATGGGAGCAATATTGATGCATTGAAGTAAGCTAGTATGCTATCATTATGAAATGTTTCCTGGTGGAGTCCTGAACTACCATACATAAGATAAGGAAATCTTTTCCTTAGTTCAAGTTGTTAAGAAGTGGAAGCACTATTTGATGGGTAACGAAACCATTATCCACACTAATCACCAACCATTGCATTATCCGTAGGCCTAGAGTAAGCTTCAACAAACCAAACATTACAAGTCGATGTGGTTTTTGTCGCAATTTCATTTAGTCATCAAATATAAGAAGGGAAACACTAATAATTTAGCATACATACATTCAAGGCTACCCACATCCAATATTATAGTTTTGGAAATTTTTATGCACATGGATCCTTTTACCATGATTCATACAAAGAGGCATACACTAAAGATGAGGACTTTAAAGAGTTGTTTCAATAGCTACAAGACCTAATTCATGTAGAATAAGGTGACGGTAAGGTTGACTATCATCTCGATAATGGGTTTCTCTACAAGTGATCCAAAAAGGATCTAGAGAAGACTAAGGAAAACTCAGAACTCACATAAGAAACTCAGGAAGCTCAGAATGGCCTCAACAGACAAAGAAATGGAAAAAATTCAAAGTTCTCAAAACTCAGTGAAAATGGCATCATCGTGGAGAGTGTGTCACAATATTTGCAATGATGAAAATGACTCATCAAATAGAGTTACAGATTGAAATATTTTCACGGTCAAAGTTTGTTCAACCTAGCCTAGTCAGCAGGAGATGAGTCAACATCCATACTGCTGATGTCAACATCAATACAGATGACATTAGCATCTGTACAACATACGTGGAACACGCAAGAAAGAGACACATGTCATGCTAACGTCAACATGATGTCATCATGGTGACATGGCAACACCATAGGCTTCCATGTGTCACCCATTTTTGGAATTTTTGGGTCATTCCGTGGACCAGTAAAAATGCACCACGTGGCAGTCTGTACATCCACGTGGCAGACCGTACAGTGATGTGGTAGGTCATACACTTACGTGGCAGGTCGTATGCTAATGTGGCAGGTGATTTTACAGTTGGTTGACATGGCCCAATGGTTGGCTTCCACGTGGCCCAATCATGGGATGCCACATGGCAGTGGGTAAATGCCCAATGACGGCCTGAGAATGAAATTTCAAAAATTAAAAAGGTTGGCGGGTCCGCCAAATTTGGCGACCAACTGACATATATAACCACTTATAAAGTTGGTGGAACAACCAAGTACTAATATATACATATGTTACAATGAACAACCCAAAAGGGGAGGCCCATGGGCTCGACCCCGAGACCTCCCCCTCTTTCTACGCCTTAACACATGCTCTGCCAACCAATAGGGAAATGACCTTCCATTGATTACAAAGCCGCCTTTTTTATTTAAAAAGTGAATCCGCCCAATACTGGAGGGGGGCGCGTGAGGGTACGGATGACATGCTTTACGAGGCAATTTCTTATCATTTATTGCAGGTTGTAGGGCACAAAAACCGAGAAAGATTTTCTCTTTGGCCTGGGAGTGTCAGAGTCGAATTGAAGCGTGGAGACAGTCATTTTTGGGTAATTTGACGCTACACATTCAATGGTGTTGTCTGTTTTATGATCTAAGTAAAGCTTCTGCAGCTTGAGTCCAGAATGAGGTATACTTATGTATTTTGCCAAATTATTTTGTTGAGTTAATAAAAAGGCCTTCCCATTTGAGAGCAAGACCCGGAGATGTAGTCCACCAGGGACAAACTCTGTTATCAAGTTTTTTGTGTTCATATTTGATGCTTATGTCTCTTAATTATTGAGTTTTTCCTTCTTTAATGGTGCATTTTAATTTATTCTCATTTAATGCAATTCTTTATAAGTCACTTTGATGAAAAGATCCTGGATCATGTTGGTATCAAGGGAATCATCTTTGACTTGAATTGTTGAATGTGAATGCTTACTAGGGCCAAACCTAAGCATGGTGAAGGAACTCTTAAGACTTTCAATGCCGAAGTTGGCCATGCATCCCGAAGGAAGAAAATGTTATAAGAGAACAAGTGTGATGAACAAGAGAAAAACTTCCATATGGTCTTTTATCACATGTCAGAAATGGTCAAGCAAATGTATGGAGACTACGAGAAGAGGATACAGAAGAAAGGGAAGAAAAAGGAAGCACATGCTGATGATGATGCTTCGATAAATCAAGGGGTTGGAGGAGACCCTCCTAAGCATCCATCTTCACCATCAAGTTCTAGTTCTTCTTCCTCTGAGCATTCTCGTCATTCTCATCATTCTATCCATAAAGTCTCTTTTAAGAAACCATTATTAAAGCTTGATTAAAATTTTCTTTACCTATGTTTAATGGAGATGCTAATCTTGAAAATCTAGATAATTGGACCCGACATGTTGAAGTATATTTCCACGTTCAACATATTGATGAAGAGGAAGTTAAAGTGCAACTGGCTTCTCTTCGGTTGAAAGGCACCGCTCTCGTATGGTGGGAGAGAAAAATTCAGGACACAAGTAAGTGTGATAATCGTCTTTCCTCATGGTCAGAATTTAAATCAGCGATAAGGAAGCAATTTTATCCATTGGGTTATTTACATAAAGCAATGATGGAATGGAAAACTTTAAGGAAAAGTAAAAGTCAAACTGTACACAGTTTAATAGAGGAATTTAAGAAGAAATATCTTGCATTAAACATTCCTTTGGATTCTTATGAAACTTTAATGAAGTATATTGGCGCACTTCACAATTATATTCGTCATACTTTGCTATTGTTTAACCCCACCAATCTTGATGAAGTTTGTGTGCAAGCCACTCACCTTGAGAACAAGGGAAAGCATGTTCAAGAAGATCCCACAAAGAAACCTTCCAATCTCCCACATAAGACATTTAAGAAGTTTAAAAGGAAGGACAAGAAGACCGCCACGGTAAAGAGAGAAGAAGGAAGGCCATCTTTCACTCATTGCAAGACAAGTGGTCACGATGATGAACACTATTGGAAACTACACCTAGAGAAGAGACTGGAACTATTCGGTGGAAAGGGGAAGACAAAAACCATCGCTACAGTGCAACAAGATCTTGGTTCTGATTCAGGACACAAATGAAAGATCACAACGGTTGGAGTACAAGGTAAAGATTCCCTTAATGCTAGTTCAAATTCCAATAATGAATCTCATGCTGATGAATGAAAGAGGAATGAATTATTTCACATAAGAGTTGTATCTAAACACACTAAGATAGATACATTGTTTGATCCGGGTTCCCAAGTAAACTTGATATCTGAAGCACTTGTCAAAAAGATGGGTCTTGAAACGAAACCACATCCAAAGCCTTATCCTCTTGGTTGGGTCTATGATAAAGCAAAACTTAATGTCACCAAACAATGTAGGGTCAGATTTTCTATTGCTTCAAAGTTGATTGATGAAGTGGATTTGGATGTTGTATCACTTGATATATGTGGCATAATGTTGGGGAGTCCTTATCTTTATGATAGAAAAGCAGTCTTCTTTCGTCATGAGAAAAAATACCACCTTACTAAGGGGGGAGTGGAATATATTGTGAGATCTCACAACATGAGGGTAAACACAACACTTGTTAGTGCAGGACAAATGAAGAGACTCATAAATACTAATAAGAGATATGTACTCATGGTCGTAAAGGAGAAAGATGCCGGAACATCCGACGCTTTCCAAGGATGTGATCCTTCTCATAAGAAATAATTAATTGATATTGTTTCTAAGTATGATGATATTTTCCAGGGACTGGATGGATTACCTCCTAAGAGGGAAATCCAACATGAAATACATCTTCAATAGGATTCTCCTCTTCCTAATGTGGGCATGCACATGATGTCATTTGTGGATATGACAAAGATAAAAAAGCTAGTACATGGCTTATTGGATCAAGGGGTGATCATGCCAACTCATCTCCTTGTGGTTCTCTGATCGTGATGGTGCCAAAGAAATATGGCACATGGCAAATGTGTGTCGATTACCGGGCCTTAAATAAAATCACAGTGAAAAATCAATACCCTCTTCCTCGTATAGATGATTTACTTGATCAATTAAAGAATGTTGTTTATTTCACTAAGTTGGATTTGCGTAGTGGATACCATCAGATCAGGGTTGCAGAACAAGATGCATGGAATATTTCCTTTAAAACCAAACATGGATTGTTTGAGTGGTTAGTTATGTCGTTTGGGATTTGTAATGCTCCAACAAATTTCATGCGTGTGATGAATGATGTATTCATGCCTTTTCAAGATGATTTTGTGATTGTATGTTTAGATGACATTCTTATTTTTAGCGGGACTTGGGATGAACATGTGAGACATGTAAAACAAGTATTGGATGCTTTGCAAAGGGAAAATTTGTATGTAAAATTGTCAAAATGTGAATTTGGTAAGATTGCACTTGTGTACTTAAGTCATATTGTAGGAGGAGGACAATTAAAAATTGATCCTTCCAAGATTTATGTAATTGGAAATTGGCCTGAGCCCAAAAGTGTAACTGAGATATAGAGCTTCTTAGGTGAAGTCCAATATTGGAGGAGGTTCATTGCAAACTTCTCGTTTATAGCAGCCCCTTTGCATGCCTTAACCAGTGTGAAGAAAACTTTTTACGGGGGAGGAAAGAAACAAAAAACTTTTGACACTTTGAAGGAAAATATCAATATCGCACCAGTATTAACACTGCCAAATCTTCAACAACCCTTTGAGATTGAGACAAATGCCAACAGATACGCCATGGGTGCAGTATTGTTTCAATATCGTAAGCCTATCTGTTACCACTCTGAAACTTTTAACCAAGCTGTTGTTAACTATCCTACATATGATAAAGAGTTGTATGCATTAGTTCAAAGCGTAAAGAAATAGAAGAACTACTTGTTAGGGAAGGAAACAATCATACATACAGATCACCAACCCTTATAGTATCTCCAAGCACAAACCAAATTGCAACAATCTCGACACTACAAATGGATGAGTTTCCTACAACAATTTCATTTGGTAATCAAGTACAAAAAGGGTACAAGTAACAAGGTAGCTGATATGCTTTCTAGACCTCCTATTGCTGCTTCTATTATTTTGAAGAATACTTCTTTATCTCATGATAGATATGCTGAAAAATATTCCATTGATGAAGATTTTAAAGAAGTATATGAGAAGACAACCCATGTTGCACAAGTAGAGAACTATTGTTTACAGGTAAAACTACTCTACCATCTTGGAAAGCTATGTATTCCTACAAGTGAACTGCTAGGCATAAATATTGTCGTTTAATTCCGTTGTAGTACTTGCCCAACTATTTAATTTGTCAATCCGAGGTTCGTAGGCTTACGAAGCACACACACACTATATGCAGGACTAAAGTAGAACTTATCTAATCTAAATTGCTGAAATGAAATTAATCTAGGAAAGCATTGAAAGAATAACTAGGAAAGCAGGAAATGGATCTAGGAAAGCAATACAACATGTGAAGAGTTGAATGACAAAAGACATATGTGAGCTCACACAATACATCAATCTCAAATTATATTACAAGAGTCAAATGAAAAAGCATGAAAGAATAATAAAGCTAAGAATCCCCTTCTCCTCATTACAAGACTAAATTATGAATTACATGATCTCTAACTCTCCAACCTAATCTCTCCATGAATAACATGATCCCCCTCATGAAGAGAGAACACTCTCTTATATACATGAGAGTATTGAAGGGTGTCATAATTACAGATCCACTATTCTCTCAACCATTCTCAACTACTTTCCTATTATTAGAAGATATGATCCCTTCAAATCCTCCACACATCTCTCACATATCTTAGATAAGATATGCCATCCAAAT